>JADRCC010517122.1:0-10802 GCA_019843855.1 Hylomyscus alleni
GGGCTATTTGTATCTCCTATATAGCATTGATCACATCCTGCATTTCTTCCAGACCGCTAGTAAACTACATGATGATAGGAATCAGGTCTTATTCACTGCAACTGTCATGAAAAAAAAAAGATATTTAACAAATATTTGTCACTCTGAAAGATGTATTAACGTTTCCAAACATCCCTTAGCACCATAGTATGCACTTGGACTGGAAAAAAGTGGAAAACCCACATTGCTAAAAAAGATTTCTCAGTCTGGTACAGTTGTTGAGATAGAAAGAAAGGTTAGACCTACCCTTGTTTCTGTGAGCTCAAATATTCAAAAACAGCCTGGGATCTAACGCTAATGGCTGACATTCACAGTTAAAAACCACTGAGTTGGTTTTGAAAGTTTTTTTTTTTATGTACTTCAGATTTTTCTACTGCATAATATTTATAAAGCTTATCATTTTCTTTTATGAAAGAAACAAATCGAAGAATTAGACATTCAATCCAGGCCAGCTTGTAGGAAAAGGAATTACCATGTGCATTATTTTGTCTGATAAGAAGAACATGAGGATGCACTACCTACTCAGAGCAAGGCATCTTTCATGCTTCATTCCTTTGCATGCATTTTCTCTTTTAAAATTGAGACACACTTGTGATAGTTCATGCAGTAAGTTAAATAACAGGTATTCACACACTAATTGAATGAATTTAATGAGATTTCTCCTCTTCTGAGAGCCAGTAATAAATTGTGGACTGAAAAAAAAAAGATGTATGCAAAATCAGAGAGGAATGAAGGGAAACAATGACAAGCAAAACTTCTTTAGGAGCAGTGGTTCACTAGACCCTTTGTGGGCACAGCATAACAGCTTCAGGGTATTAGGAACCCAGTTGGCAGCAAAGAAAGAAAGAACGAAAGAATAAAAGAACAAAAGAAGGGAGGGAGAAAGAGGCCAAGGTGGAAGGGAAATAAAGGGAAGATCATTAAACAAACACTTTCCCAAGAGTTCCTGGAACAATATTGTTCAGTAGCTGAGTTTATATGATGCCAGGCGAGTCCCGGAGGTTTGTCGCATTCCTTGGGCACCATGGGGGAAATTAACACTACTTCCTCCAAGGTAACTCAGACTCTGTATTTAAAAGATAGAAAAAAGATGAATTCAGATTAAAAGGACTTTGGGTCAGATGTCAAGATAGCCAGTTGAATCAAAAACAAATACTTAGCATGAAGGTTTGTCATGACCCCAAACTTCTTCAACACAATTTCAATTAAGACAGTTGAAATCCTATGATGCTCCAGAAATGAAATTAGTGACAGAAATAAGTGAGGTAGATTTTCTGACTTTTTCAAAGACTTAGCACTCTAGAAAGAGAGAGAGACAGAGAATCTCAGTAAACTGAGAAGGGCTTGGCTGGGGAAGGCAAGAGGAAAATAAACCCATGCTGAGAAAGCATTTGAGTGGACTCTTAGGAGAAACAGTATTAGTTCTGGCCACACTATGGAACGACAAAAGTTTGGATTATGTACGTTGTTGAGACAGACTTCAGACAGTCAGGTCTGACACATTGAACATTTTGAGTCTCTTCTTAAGGAATAGAAGGCTTCAGGAGATAAGTTAAGCAGGAAAATGAAATGTATAAATATATAAATTTGTATTGGTATGGTTCCTGCATTGACATGAACACACACTAAGAAACTAAAATTAAACTAGGGGGCTACAGTTAAAGTAAGGTGTGATGGAAGTATGAACTGTGGCATGAACAATAAAGATCAGAAAGAACCGGGTAAGATGCCAATAAAGTGATGGCTCAGAGAAGGTTCTGCGTTCAATGGTTTTCACCCATGTTATAAAGTACACATAGAAAGTTATATGCCTCTTCCTTCCAAACTATTTAAGGTGAAGGGGAAATGGAGCTTATGATATTTATGAGTTGAAAACTGATCAGTACAAAGAAGTAGAATGATCTGGAATGAAAGTCATTCTATAAAGTCATGTGCTTCATGCTCTGAGCAACGACCCCACTGAGGGAACAAAGGTGAAATTAAAACCCAATGACCTAAGCTCACCAAGAAGGATCTTTGAGCTCCCAAGAGAAGCTTGTTTCTTTCAGTATTGCACAAGAGTCCAACGAAGAAGAGGGAGCTCTAAGCTCTGCACATGTAACTCTAGGTTTTCTGGCTTCAGCACAAGGATGAATGAGGATGTCACCAACAGTGACTTCAGCACGAGGATGACTAATAACATCATCGATGGTGTCTGCCATACAGGAAGTGTTCTATGTTGTACTTCCTGGGCAGTGCAAGAAGAAAGAAACAAAAATTATAAAATACGGTGTCAGGCTATGTAGGATATCCAAGTGAAGGTATACACGGGAATATATAGCTATAATCCTCAAGGTCAGGAAAGTACTCAAAGCTGGATACAAACTGGATACAAAATCAAATCGCTTATATAGAAAAAAAAAAGCATAAAATGGCAGAGTGGCTCATAGTCATCCATTGGACTGAGCACAGGGTGCTCAAAGAAGGAGCTAGAGAAAGGACCCAATGAGCTGAATGCGTTTGCAGCCCCTTAAGAGAAACATTATGAACTAACTAGTACCCTCAGAGCTCCAAGGGACTAAACCACCTACCAAAGAGAACACATGGTGGGAATGCCAGGGCCAGGAAGCGGGAGAGGGTGGGTTAGTGAGTATGGGGTGAGGGGAGGAAATAGGGTTTTTTGGGTTTTTTTAGAGAGGAAACCAGGAAAGAGGATAACATTTGAAATGTAAATAAAGAAAATATCTAATTTAAAAAAAAAAAAAGAAAAAGAAAATGAACCTTAGGTCTATTCTTCTGGCCAGTTAATATTCCCCAATAACTCATACTAATGGTATTTTATTGACCTAAAAATTTTCTTGAAAACTTAAACCTCTTTTCCTACAATGTTCCATCTGCTAAAGCATCAGCAAGAGCACTTCTCATCAACATTAAAGCTTTTAACTGTGTTCTTATCTCATCTTGAGAAACAACTGATTGCCTGTCATTGGCTTATACTTCCCAAGATGGATTCTGTAAAAGGCATTTTATCTTACACATTGCCTTTGTCAACCAAGAATATATTGCCTCATGTTTCAAGATACATCCAACTCAAAACTGAAGTGTAAGCCTTTGTCTCTTGCACTTTATCCTTTTTGCCCCCATGGAAAATTGAAATTTTAGGTAATACTTTTGGTAACATTCTTGCCATCCATGTGTCCTAAATATTTTTAAAGCAACATTGTCTTGTCGTATCTTATTAAGTAAAGAGAAGAAGTTGGAAATAAAATTCTGAAGTGTTCCAAAGTAGTTACACTAGGACCATCCACGAAGATAATAGTGAGTGGTTCAGAGCCAAGTGAAACTAGACTATCCGATTAGCACAGCTTTGACTATTGTCAGTTATACTAGCCTGTGAAGAGAGTAAAGACAGACTTTTTCTTAGGCTTGACAACTCAAAGGAGAATAGTGCATTATACTTGTACTTTATATGTTCAATTCAGATGCTCTAATCAACTAGGAGTTTCTTTAGTTTTAACTACACAAGTAAGTATGAAGAGAACTTCATCACACTTAAAACTTATTTTACTAGAATATATTACTTCATCATCCAATTTATTTTATTGTTGTATTTTTCTTCCCTAAGTTTTCAGTTTCAATTTTCTAAAATAAAACAGGCTAATAAAACTTGTTATGTATGATACTTTAATATATTTATCACCATTCAAGGTAAATGCCATATGAAAGGAAATAAATTATATGTCCAGGAAGGCTGCAGTTCATAATTTTTGATCTCTTGAGTGTCAGTGAGCTCTGGGTAGATTTCTCAGGGACAAACCAGCAGTTAGAATACATAATGTGGATTCAACCTTGACTATCATTTTATGACCCAGGAGCTCCTAGACCTCCAAGCCTAAATTACAAATCAATTCAGTAGCAATGATCTTTATTTTAACAACCTGATTATACCCTAAAAACTACATAAAAGGTCTGTAGTGGTATATCACATCATTTGCTCTTTTTTAGAAATAACAGAGCAAATATTTGTCTGTTCAGACAACAGGCAATATAATGGAACACACACTGAGAAGTCTGCATATTAGTTACAAATGCCATCTATGCTGCTAAGTAATGCAGTCCCTGACTTCTAAGAAGGATAATATATCTCTATCAGATTTCTTTGTAAAACTTTGAGAACTCTGAAAAGCTATTTTTTTGGCTCCTGGAAAGATTTCTGGGTAGAGTTTGAAGGACTACAAGTCATAGTTTTTGACCATGATGGATTTATCTTAAATTGTGTTTACTTTAGTAGAGTCCGTGCACATGGCTTAACAGAGCCAAAAGTTACAAAGGTGAGCACTATCTAGAGTTCAATTAGAATTGAGATTGGTGTATATCTTAAAGGTTTCATAGTGTGATTAAAGGACTCAGAATCCAGTCACATGTCTAGGTGCACAACTGCCCTTGAGTTTGTTTTCTTTTGCCCAGAGAATATTTTTCTTAATTTGTTAAAATTCTCTCTCTATTCCCTTCTCCTCCCTCTCATCCTTTCTTCTACACTCTTGTCTTACATACATACACTGGAATTAAACTCCTTTTCTCTATCTAGTATTCAGAAGAAGCTTAATTAAAGATATGATAATTGTAGTAAAAAAAGATAAAGCAAAGAAAAAGTTAATGAGCTTAATTAAAGATATGATAATTGTAGTAAAAAAAGATAAAGCAAAGAAAAAGTTAATGACAGATAATTTGGTAAAATGTGAAACAGGTTCACAGTCGACCAGGTTCAAACAAGCTCTGCCCCCTACTCATGGCAGATTGTCCAATCCATTAAATCTGCCTATCAGCTAGCTTCCCTTTGGCAGTTATCATCTACGATGACTTAATTTATAAACTTTGTTGTTTGCTGCATCTATATTTGGCACTCTTGTCTAGAACAAATTATTAAGCTTTGTTTATTGACTCTTACCTATTGAACTCGAAAAAGAAAGCAATGATATTTTTCAAACATAGTACAAGATTAGTATCAAGAAAAATACTTTTGAAATACTTTAACAAGAAAGGATGGCACTATTTTACTTTAAAAGTATTGGTAGTCCCATATTCAATCATCAAATCTAGACACTATTGTGGATGCCAACAAGTGCTGGATGACAGGAGCCTGATATAGCTGCCTCCTGAGAGGATCTGACAGTACCCAACTAATACAGAAGTAGAGGCTCACAGCCATTCATTGAACTGAGCACAGGGTCCCCAATGAAGGAGCTAGAGAAAGGACCCAAGGAGCTGAAGGATTTGCAATCCCTTAGGATGAACAACAATATGAACTAACTAGTACCCTCAGAGCTCCCAGGGACTAAAACTCTAACCAAAGAGTACACATGGGGAGACTTCTGGCTCCAGCATCATGTGTATAGCAGAGGATGGCCAAGTCAGTCATCAATGGGAGGAGAGGAACCTTGGCCCTGTGAAGGTTCTATGCCCCAGTGTAGGAGAATGCCATGGCCAGTAAGCAGGAGGGGGTGGGATGATGAGGGGGGGGGAGGGGGGGTGAGGGGAGGGACAGGGGATTGTTTTCATTTTGGGGTTCTTTTATTTTCTTTTTTTCATTCTTTCTTTTTTGTTTTTGTTTTATTTTGTTTTGTTTTTTGTTTTTTTGTTTTTTTTTTTTTTTGGAGGGGAACCTGGGAAAGGAGATATTGTAAATAAAGAAAATATCTAATAAAAATTAGAAAAATAAAAAAATCAAAGTATTGATAGCAAGGCATGGTGATATATCCCTTTAATTCTAGCATGTCTCTGTGAATATGAAGTCATCTTAGTCTACATAATGACATCTAGGCCATCCAGGAATACATAGTGAGAGCTGAGAGCTAGTCAAAACCAAATACTGGTATACTCCAAAGTTTCATAGTAATTTATGGTAGAGAAAGGTGTGTGTGTGTGTGTGTGAGTGTGTGTGTGAGTGTGTGTGTGTGTGTAAATATATATCCTGTGATTTTAAAAATGGATACATATAAAGAAATTTAATCATGTCATCTCTTTTCTTTTTGAACATCCACAGACCCATCCTCATAAAGTCAGTCATTATAATTAAATCTAATCCTGACCCTGTGGCCAAAGGCAACAGGAAGAAAGGGGCCGAGTGAAGACAGCCATATTGTCTTGCACTAATTGTATTGAAATAGAACTAGAAGTCATCAATCAGTCTCTATTGGCCCCTGTGATATATTTTAAAGGAGTTCAGAGAGATCATCTTTCGCCTTATGAAAGTCAGTTGACATAAAGTCAGTTTATATAAAAGTGAAAGAATAAACGAATACAAACTATGGCAGAGATAGAGATCCTGGGAGCAGGGGAGAGGCAAAGAAAGTGACTGTCTTCAACTTTGATGATTTTTCCTTAACAGTGGGTCATACTGCATCTCTTGCCTTTAGGCTCCAAAATAAACTCACATCTTCCTTTTGGCTTAGAATATTTTAACAGGATCTCTTTTTTATGGTCAAATCATCTTTTATAAAGTCACTGATTCTTTTGAAGTACCAAAGAAAAAGCAAAGTGACAAGATTTATCAGAAGCCTGATTCTGCCTTGTCTTAAAAATTAGTATCTACATAGCACATGTGGTTGCTCCAAAGACCTGTACGATCTTCAAGAAGGCCTACTCCCTCTGAGCCTCTTTCTTTCCCTTGGAAATAAGGTAGACAAACTCCACACTCGACAGCATGACAGAATAGACACCCTGAAGCCGGGCAGTGGCGCACACCTTTAATCCTAGCACTTGGGAGGCAAAGGCAGGAGGATTTCTGAGTTCGAGGCCATCTTGGTCTACAGAGTGAGTTCTAGGACAGCCAGGACTATACAGAGAAACCCTGTCTCAAAAAACCAAAAGAAAAAAAAAAAAGAATAGACACCCTGAACAATCCTTTTAAACAAAATAAGATGTCATATCATTTTTGAGGTTCTGTGCTCTTTGTTTTTGCATTGCTGGGGATGAAATCCCTGGCCCGCCAGGCAAAAGCTCAACCATTGAACTATACAGATTCCAGCTGAGGAAATTTTCAATTCATCATTAAGATATTACAAAAGTGCTTTAGAAGGAAGTAACCAGGAAGTTGCAGATAAAGGAGAATTACCTTAGAAGGAAGTAACCAGGACATTGCAGATAGAGGAGTCCCCAGGCTGAGTTTTGAGTGCTACTGAAGATGTGGATTTTGAACTTCCATTTTGGCATCTGCTTATATGGACAAGAATGTGAGGATCATCTCAGAACTCTTCAAGGCAGGTAATTAATAAAGTGACCTCTGCTACACCTACCATACAAGAGTGAGTGAAATATATATCCCTGCTGCACGGGAAGGAACAGGAAAGAAACATATCTGTCCCATCAAAACTGTCCTGGAGTTGAAAAAAAACATTTTGCCCTTGAAAATCATAACCATCACTGTTGGTGTTACTTTGAAAAGCAAATTAAAGAAAAAAACTTTAGCTTGTGATTCTAGACTAGTAGCGGCATGGTGGACAGACAGGGTAGATGTCCCATGAGGTCTTGGGGCGTTCTTTAACCCTATAATTAAACAAATATTAATATAATCTAGGTAGTAAATTAGATCTAATGCTATTTCTAACTGCACAACTGAGCATGTCACACCCAGTGTTTAAAATATCCTTTTGCCTTTCAAACATCAAATTCAGTTAATTCCCCACCGCAAGTACACAAAATAACCTGGCACAAATATTTTGTTTCACAGCCCCACAAACCTTAGTTGTTTAAGAGTTTTTGCCACTCAAAAGAGAAAATTCTCACATAACAAAGGAGTTTCTCCCATGGGCCACCTAACAATAAACCAGTATAAATGGAAGCTACAACTCTCGCTTGGCTAGTCAGGTATTCTCATACCACTGGGAGAACAGGGAAAATAAACCAAACCCAGGCAACTCCCTGGAACGTCATTTTTTTACCACCATGCTTTGTGGTAAGAACTAATAAAACCAGAGTTCTAAAGGAGGTAAAAGTATCCTTGAACAAACCTCCCTCTCCACGGAGCAAAGGGAATAAAAAGAGTTAGTACAGAGGAAATCATAAAGATAAGAAGTGAAAACTCTCTTGCTTATAATCTTGGTTGATGAGTCGATTTTTTTTTTTTAATTTTAGTGTCTTTCCAGTTCTTTCTCAGCATCTTCCACCCATATGTTTAGTGTTGGCCATTACCCTTGCCATGAAGCCATAATGTAAATAGTTTCAGGATGGAACTGATCACAAGAACAGGGCATGAGAAATAGGATCGCCCTCCTGGGACGATCCCTTTTGGTTGCTTGCCTGGCACAATGTCTATTCAGCTGGGAAGAAGTCTCCATGGAGAACTGTGGAGATTAGGTTGGGCCTTGGGCATGCCTGACAGATACTTATTTACTTGGATTGCTTGACAAAGGAAAGAGCACCCTGAACACAGTCAGCACAAATTCATGGGCTGAGCTCTGGGCTAAGTGGAAAGGAGAGAGGAATTAAGCACTATCACATGCGATTGTTAATTATTGCTATCTGGTTTTGCCAATGCACATAACATAAGTAGCTGTTTCAAGGCCCTATGGCTTCGCTTTCCCTGCAGTGATCATTTATAACCTAGAATCATGAGCATAATATATCCTTTCTCTAAAGTTGCTTTTATTCAGCAATGGAGAAAAAAAATCTAAGCCACCCTAGAACAGAATGCCACAGATGGAGCATGGGATAAGGAGTGATCACAAGTTTGTGCTAGCTCCCTTTGGGAAATGGGACATTTTTGGAATTCTGTGTCAGTGTTTCTGAACCTTTTATTATTCCCCTTCAAGAAGAGAAATTAAACTCCAGTTCTCCCTAATGAGAATTTCGCTGTGCCAGACTACATTTTGGAGTAACATTACCTATTGGAATACTGCATTTCTTTCCTCTTCCTGATCTAATAAACTACAACTCCTGAGCATCGCAAAGCACATATTTTATTCACAGTTCTAGGGGCTATAAGTCCAAAATCATCTTCATTGGGCTAAAATTAAGACCTTTTTTATTTATTTTTGAGACAAATTCTCACAGTTTAACCCTAGCTGGTCTCAAATTCAGCAAGACCCTCATTGCAAAAATCAAGGTATCCATGTCCATTCAACATACTCTATTTTTGTTTGAGTTGGCCACAGGATGTATATATATGTCCTCAAAAACAAACAAACCTAAAAGCCCTCATCTTTATAGTTTGCATTTGAAGTATTAGATTTCCCAAATCTCATGTGTTGAGTTCTTGTTTCCAGCTGGTGGGATTACTAAGAAATGAATTTTAAGATGCTCGTTTAGTAAATTAACCAAGTAAGTCGAGAGAAGGTGGGATCTCAGTGGAGAAAATATGTCACCGGAGGGATGGTTTTGAAGGAGATATCTTTTCTTTAGGCCATTTCCCCAAACCTACCTCTCTCCACTGGCTCAAGGCATAAAACCAATTGAGTCACCTGACCGTAGAGCAAAACCTTGGTGACTAAGAGACAAAATTAGTCTTTCTTCCCTCAAACTATTAACCTCATGAATTTTTCACAGCAACAAAAAAGCTAAAAGAGACATTCAGGATATTGTAACTTATGCTATTAATGTAATGCTTTTGATGGACTGGAGATGGCTCCATTGATAAAGTGCTTGCTTTACAAGCAAGAACACCTAAGTCCAATTCCCAAAACCCAAATAAAAAGTCCCGTGTGGTGGTTGGTATACACTTGCAATCCTAGCACTGAGAAGAGGAGAAAGGAGGATCCAAGGGCCTTACTGGCTAGCCAGATGAGCCTAATTATTAAGTTCCAGATCAATAAGGCATCCTATCTCAAAGGAGATAGACACTCTTCCTGAGACTGATACCCAAGATTATCCTATTCACACATCTGCACACATATTTACATATACCCACATATGCACACACATACAAACACATGTATTTATGCATAGTTGTATGTTGTGATACACACATATGTATCACACATGCATGTACACATTTATACATACACACACATATATATATGAAATTATATATATATACATTACACACACACACACACACACACACACACACACACACATATATAAAATCCCAGATGTGGGGGATTATATGGGGCTGCTTTGCAGAAGTTGACTACAAATTGCCTTGTGCTCTAGCAGAGGCATAGTTTGCCAACTGCAAATGGTTTCTGAAATTGTGTGATATTTAGAATTCTGGGAACCTTTCAGAGGGTATATTAATGCTAGAGTCCTGATAGGTGAGGTGGGTGTTGGTTGCAGTTTGTTCGTCATCCTCAAAGAAGAACCAAGAAAAAAGAAATTAGATTTGTTAATTTATATATATGTATGCATATGTGTGCATGTATACTACACACAGAGAATAATTATATAAATAATAGTTTGAGGTCTAAGATTTCAGAATAAAATAAGTAATATCTAAAGTCATTTTGCTTTCATTTTTGAACGAAAATAACGAAACTGGGCAACAAATAAGTAAGTAGTGCAGCACCATCCAGCACAATTCACTTAACGACTGCAAATGCCCTCTACCTCTGCTGCCTAAGCAAAGGTATTAGCTACAGCAGAACTCAGGAGCTGGATTGATAATGTTACTAAGTGTTTACTAATATTAACTTAAATGTCCCATATGCTTGATTCTTATTTTAGAATAGAGAGGAACTTGAGTGCTTGTACTTTTGTGCGTAATAATGCTTTTTTGTGATTACCAAATATTTCTACAGGTCACATGCCGAAGTCTCGCTTGCCAGTGGTAGGAGGCATCTTGGGAGGTT
>JADRCC010517196.1:0-10700 GCA_019843855.1 Hylomyscus alleni
TTCCCTCTGCCTTCCTCTAAACCTGTTGCCTTTAAGTATTGGCACTTGCAAAATCATGCTTCTCTTAAACTTTGGTACCAGTAAAAATGAAATCTTGGGAAGCTGCCCATGTTCCAGTGAATGGTTCTACACCCAAGCACAGACTGGTAGTAGCACTAAGTGGACTCAGTGGGAGAGAGAGAGAGAGAGAGAGAGAGAGAGAGAGAGAGAGAGAGAGAGAGAGAGAGAGAGAGAGAGAGAGAGAGAGAGAACAGAGAAGAACAGAGAAGGAGAGAGGGAGAGAGAACAGAGAAGAACAGAGAAGGAGAGAGAGAACAGAGAAGAACAGAGGAGAGAGAGAGAACAGAGAAGAACAGAGGAGAGAGAGAACAGAGAGGAACAGAGGAGAGAGAGAGAGAACAGAGAAGAACAGAGAAGAGAGAGAGAGACAGAGAGAGAGATGGAGAGAGAGAGAACAGAGAAGAGAGAGAACATGACTGGAGGGAAAGTTGGAAGAGGACTTGGAAGGGATAAGGTGATTTTGACTAGGATTCATTTGATACATGTATGAACTGCTCAAATAAAGTGCAATGCAGGCTTGTAATGAAGTAAATAGTATTTTATATGCTCTGGTGTATTTCTGTTTAACAAACAGTACTTAATTGGTACTTAATCATTAGCCAAAGGTGGGAAATGTGGGCTCTAAGTAAGTCCCTGACTTTGATAACCTGGTTTGCCCCCTGTGGGGTTCACCATCTTTATTTTAAAAGAGCATGGTCAGAATCCGAGTTACTTTTGGACTCTGTGAACTTGTGGTTTGAGTTATTTCATCCAGGTAGAAGGCAGAATTACTTTTCTGTTTGTTTGGTGTTTTTTTTTCCTCACAGGGAACAGGTTTTCATCTTACTACCTTAATCCAAAACAAGAGAAAGAAATGTTAACCACCCCTCCCACGCCATGACAGTAAAGGGAGCCAGGGCTTTGTTTGGATCTGGGGTCTGTGATGCTACATATTAGACGTGTCAATGGCATGTGATTTATTGTGCTTCATAACATTTGGGAACAGATATTTGGTATTTCATCCAAGGAAAGCAATTTTCAGGAACCTTTTAGAAGGTGGCTGGAGCATCCGTAATCGGTGCCATTTCTTTATGCCAACATTTCCTTAAAGCTGCACAATCTTTCATTTTAATCATTTTTCTCAGCAGGCTCTTTCCAGGGCTCAGGAGCAGGGCACCCACCCCTCAGAAATGAGGTTCTATTTTTAACATGCAACAGCCAACAAACTCCCTATTAATTGTGTGAAATCTGCTCAGATGGCTGCTCTTCTGGGTTCTCGTGCCCCACACTCCTCGCTCCACTCCCCATCTGCACAGCCCTCCCCTGAAGATATTTTTAGTCCTAGCAGCTTCATCTTTGAGAATTACTAGGCGGATGCTATACTTTGCTTCTAAATAAACATTTTAGAGATACGAGTTTCCATTCCTGATATTTTCAAAAAGATTAAGCGTGCTTCTTTAAACAAGGCAGGGTTAACTAAAGAGCAGTCTGGAAGGGGAGATCTTCATCTTCCTGGGAATTCCTTTCTTATCAGGAGCAATGGTCCATTATTCAGAACTGTTATCTATTATTTAGAAGACTAGATACAAGTCTTTGCAAGGTAGTCTTGAGACTCATCTTTGGAATGGCACAGTCAAACCTTCCTCATTGCATACATTTTCTTTAAGCTTTTCGATTCATATTACTAAACATGGGCATTTCTTTACAGCACTGTGCTAGGATATAGTACTTAGACTCAAGGGTCAACATGGTATATCACTGAAACTGTAATATCAAAATAAATTTTCAAAGCACCTGGAGAATTCCAAGAAATAACATACAGAATAAGAATTTGTCTTGATTAGTATGAATTGCAGTGTTTAATCACCCACTCTTCATAAAAGAAAACATACTGCCTAGTACGTTATTAGCCCCTGTGATTTGTGGGTTGTGGTTTTTAATAGGTCATTTGTACATGTAGGGGAAAAAATTCTAAGAAAAGATAGTGTAGTCTCTTTCCAACACTTTTTTCTTGATCTTCCTACACACTTATCACATAAACAGACTTATATTACATTAAGCAAATATATATAGAATACACATCTATACTCACATACAACATTGATAGACATACACATACACATACTCACACAAAGGTGATCCTTTAGCTTTGTCACAAGTATTTTTCTGTGTATGTAATGATTTGAATGAGAAAGGTACACATGGGCTTATATGTTGGAGCACTTATACCTCTTATTTTGTAGAGCTGTGTGTGAAGAATTAAAGGATATATATATATATATATATATATATATATATATATATATATGGTATGTCACCGTGGGCTACTCTTTGAGACTTCAAAAGACTCTTGCAATTCCCTGTGCTCTCTCTCCCCTGCTACACATACACACATACATACACACATACACACACACAACCAAATTAAACACTTTCTTTGATTAAGTTCCTTTGGTTGTGGTGTTCTATCACAGCTGTAGAAAAGTAACAAAGACCTAAGTTGGTACCCGAGATTGGTGCCTGCTATTGCAGGCCTGAGCTTGCTGGGTTTGGGCAGAAAATGAAAGATTCTGGTAATTTGGACTAGGAAAGTTGATGAATGATGTAAGCAGGGCTTGATAAAGTATCCTAGTAGGAGCTTGGAAGACATTAGTGCCGAGAGAAAAATGAACTGTGGCGGTCCCACTCAAGCATCTTCAAGGGAAGCATAGTAACAACTGGGAGAGAAACTGTTCTTGTGATATTTTGGCAAAGAATGTGGGTACCCTTTGCTCTTGTCCTAAGAACTTGCTTGAGTCTACATTAAAAGATAATAGACTCATTTCTTTGTTGGTTGATATTTAAAGACATCTTAATGCTTGATGATTGTGGTAGTATTGGTAATCACTTTGATGCAGGTCTACAGTAAAATACAAGAAGAGGGATGGATAAAGAAATACAGAATATATAATTTACAGAGAAAGGGGTCATCAATATTTTTAATGTGAATGCTTGTGCTGAAAGAGTTGAGAGTAAAGAGTAAGCTCATCTGACGTGAAATGTAGGGCTAGCTTCAGAATAAGATCCCTCCCAGATAAGTCTAACTTATGGAAAGATAAGACCTAAGAAATATTTTTATTTCTAAAAGAAAGAATATGTCAATGCTAGTACAAGTTGATTCCAGGATGTTAGAGTTCATCCTACGTTATTAGTCAAGCTCAGCAATGAAATTCATGGGGTTCTAACTTGAAGTCATGAAGGATACATTAGTAAAGGGGCTATGGAATTTTCCTCTATGGTTAAGGAGGAAGACTTAGACCATACATGTGGCAAAGAGTCCTCTCAAAGAGGCTATGAAAATAAAGTCTGGAATGTATGGGAGATCCTATGATGTGAAAGGTATAAAAGCTATGAGATGTCTGCCAAGGAGAATGACACACAGAGAGTGGAACCAGCCCAGAGGAAGAAGTGTGTTGTAATCGGTGAAGCTACATAGAATGAGCCATCTAGGCCACTTGACATGAGACGTGGTGATATAGTATTTGGATTGCCTTGCTCGCTTTCAGTCTTGCTTTGGTTTAGTACTTACTGTACCTTATTCCTCCCCTTTGGGAATGGTAAAATATATTAGTGCCTTTGTATATTGGAAGTATGTAATTTGATTTTAAATTTTATAGGAGGTTGCAATAAGAGATTGCCTGGAGTCTCAGAAAAGGCTTTGGATGTTTAAACTGGATTGATATAGTGAAAGACTATGAGGACTTCTGAGGTTAGACCAAATGCATTTTTTTTTTTTACATTATGATATGGTCATAAACCTATGGATTTCATAGAGTACAATGTGGTAGTTTGAATGAGCATGACAACTATGGGTCACATATTTGAATAGTTGGTAGGTAGATGATGAAACTCTTTGGGAAGGATTAGGATGTGTGGAGAAGGCTTATCACTATGGGCAGGCTATGAAGTTTCAAACTTCTTGAAATTCACAGTATTCTCTCTGTCTTGTGGTTGTGGATTAAGATGTGAGCTCAGCTTGAAGCTGTTCCTTTAATCAACCATGATGAACTCTAATCTTCTGAAACTATAAGCCAAACTAAACACTTGCTCTTGTAAGGTGACTTAATCATGATATAGTCTTTACTTTATTTTTCATTAATTACAATTGAAGGACATTTTGTAACCAATCCTCAGGTCTATCTTCTATTTTTCATAAATAATGACCTTGTATTCCTTTATCTGAATGAATTACAATATATACAATCAGTGATGGTAACAGATTTCTATTTAGTAAAATAAAAAAAAAAACTAAAAGCAAATGAAGGGTTCTGGGTTTATATAGACTTTCTGGGAAGTCATCCTTTGACTAGTCAATGACTTTTGTTTGTATTCCTTAGAAATCTTGTTTGTTTGTTTCGTTTTTTGAAAAATAGTATCTTCTCTCTCCATTCTTTATTGCCCTTTCTTCTCAAACATTTAGCAAATCTGTGTAATTTCTGTTAATATTGTTCTGAAAAGTCCAAATGTCTTCAAATGGTGAGTTATCTAGAAATAAATAAACAGAATGTCATGAGTTTTTAGCTAAGGACTGTTTGTTGCCAGCTTTATGTTTTCTGAGGATTCTCCTTGTGACTAGTACAAAGTCTTGCAATTGTTCTAGTTCAGAGCCAGCAATCTATTTTCTAGGCACTGTCTAGTGCAGCATAGGAGAGATGTGGCATATGCAGCATGAAAGGTTCAATATTTGCCAAACAATAAGCAGCAAGGAGTGATGGAGTAACCCTCCTGCAGGAGGAGCCTGCCTGGTGCATGTGCAGCCTGAGTGTCCAAAAGTCCCAGAACTTTAGAACATTGGGCATTGGTGGTATCAGCATCTTCAATCGATTTTCCCTAAATGCATCTTAGGGAAAATGCATTTTCTGGAGTCTGGGGTCTTTTGTGTATTGCCTACATTGACATACTTTGGGAAAGAATCCTCTACATGCTGCCAGATGGCTGGCACATCTGTTTTCCTGAATTTTGGTTCAAAGAAATCAGTAAAAACAGTGATTTCTTTACTTGAGGTTACTGTGAGATTTTACACCTTTCCTAGAGAACACACACACACACACACACACACACACACACACACACACACACACAGAGAGAGAGAGAGAGAGAGAGAGAGGAAAGAGAGAGAGAGAGAGATATCAGTATTAGTTTAGTTTTAGAACAATGTATATTAACTGAATATATTATAGGACCTTTTGGATATTTTTTTTGCTATTAAATAATAATGATATAGGTAGAATTGTTAAAGTAGAACCTGAAGTGAGGAGTTTTGTACAAATGAAAACCTGTGTAGTAATAGAGCAAACACAGATGGGTAGGAGAGGAAGCCTGGAAAATTGGAGTTTGGCCTGATGCCACCAGCAAGCCTGAGAACATGTAGCTGTCACCAAGGTCACAAGATCCTTTTTCTTACCTGTAGATTATGGTTCTACATAAATAAGAATACCTCCAGGCATTCCTAGAGAGATTCTTTTGGGATCAATTCACCTGAGAAGCTGCCAACAGTTTGCAACTTACCCTAAAGTGAAAACATTTTATTGGAGCTATGGGTCCATTAGCTAGTCACTGGGTCTGGCAATGTAGATGTTTTTCTTAAGTCTTATTTATATGAATTCAGTTGTCTACTAACCAAGATAAGTTTACTTTTTCACGTGTTTGAATGGCTTCCATTTCTTTTGCTAGACAGCTCATCTGTATCCAACTTCCAGTATTGTATAGACTAGAAGTCATTTGAATGATAGAAGTCATTCTATTATTTACCTTAATAAAAGCTTTTGTTTATCATTATTAGTTATTGCCGAAGATAAGAGCTCAAGTTCATATATGGTTATGATTACAGTAGAATTATTCCTTATATTCCCAGGTTTTTGAGCATTATTATGAAAGAGCACTACATTGTTTTCAAACATCTTTATCCTAATTTACTTATCCTGCATCAGTTAATTTTTACATGCAGAAGCATCATTCTATTCCAAGGACAAACCCCACTTGCCCCAAGTTTAAATGATCCTTTTGGTATGCTACTGCTTGGATTTTGTTGACAATATTCACACAATTATTAGTCTAAGTTTTCTTATGTTGTCATTGATTTTGATATTGGTGAAATGATGGTCTCACATTCATTTTGGAAGAGTTAATTTCTTTTCACTGTTTTGGTAGAATTTCATAAGAATTCTCTAGTGGAGACATCTGTTCTGGAGTTTTCCCTTGCTGAGATGTTTTTAGTCAGCTGTTTAATAGTTTTACTAGTTGTAGGTTCGTTCAATTACTTAAAGTTTCATAATTCAGTACTCGTGTGTTTTATGTTTCTGTGAATTTATTTTCATGGTTTTTGTTGTTTAAATCATTTATATCTTTAGATGGATTTACTTCTAAACATTCTATTCTATTTGATACTACTGTAAATGTTATTTTATTCTCCTAGATCATCCAGTTACTTAATAACTGGCAGTTACTTTGTCTGGCCCCTGTTGTTTTGTTGCATTCATTGCAATATCTCTTCTCATTTCTGGTGTTTGCTAATTGTATCTTTTCTATTTTTCTTATAGTCTTATTATGGACTTCTCAATTCTGTTAATCATTCATAAAAGCAGCTTATAAGTCCAATAGACTTTTAAATTATTTCTCTCTCTTTTTTTCCTGCTACTTTATTGTCTTCTGTCTACTCTCTAACTTTGGACTTCATTTCTTTTGTTTTCCTAGTTTTGTTGGCTGAAGAGTTTTCTCCCTCTAGAATGTACGTATTTCTTGATATAACATCTCTAAGTACTGTTTTTGTTACACAACAAAAGCTTGGTATATTATACTTTCATTTTTCTCAATTTGTTTCTAATTTCTGCTGTTTTCTTTTCTGCCCTAAGACTTTTGCCCCAAGAGTGAACTATTTAACTTCTAAGTGTCTGTGAACGGTTTAGCATCCTTTTACTCTTTAGTTCTGCATTTGTCAGGAATTATATTTTCTATGAATTTTAGTCACCTCGAATTTGTGAAGACGTTTCTATTAGTCTCAGGTTGTATGTATGTTGAAAAATTTATATTCTGTTGTTAGACAAAACGTTCTGAGCATGAGTTTTAGGTTCAATCTGTTCACGATGCTTGATTCTTGAGTTTCTTATTGATCTGTCTGTTGAGTTATTTTATCCACTATTGAAAGTGAGGTAATGAAATCTATGGGTATAGCAATATTGTTTGATTGTTTGTTTTTCTAATAGTCCTGTAATACTTCATTTTAATTCTTGATGTCTTATTGATGGTGCATATAACCACATAATAATGGTATTTTCCTGATTAACTGACACATTTGTTGTTATTTAGTGCCTATCTTTGTTTCTTCTTAGTTCAAATCAAAGTTTATTTTGTCTGGTGTAAATTTGCTCATCCTTGGTCCCTTTTAATTACTACTTCCATGTAAACATTTTCAAACTTCAACCTTTGAGCCTAAAGGAATCTCATGGGTAGTGTGTACTTTTGATTTCACTTCCTCATCCATGCATCTACTGCATGCTTATTTTTAATTCTAATAATAATTAAGTGTATTTAGTCCATTTACACTTAAAAGAATTATCACTTTGCTCATTGTTTTCTTAGTGTTCTGTTTATTTTTGTTACTTCTCATCTTTCATTTTTTTTTGTACAGAAAGTCTTGATTTCTTTCTCACATTCCTTTTGCATATCTTTCATATGTATTTTGTTATTGCCTAGCCTAGGGATTATATAGTATCTCCATTATTAGCTAAATTGGTACAGAAAATGGTACAAACATACAAGGAAATATTACACAGCTATAAAGACAAATGAACGTTTGTAGAAAATGGACAAAACTAGAGAAATTGTATTGAGTGAGATAACTCATGCCCAGCAAAACAAGTGCCACATATTCTCTTACATAAGCAAATCATAGCTTCAAAACTTTTATTTCATGTGTCTAACTTGAAGCACAAGTGGAGGCTCGGTAACTAAAGAGAATGTTAAGGATAGGAGAGTGCTCGATTATAGTTCAAATGACTTCCAGACATGTTTGTTACACAGATCACCTCAGAGCAGCTGTGTTTACCATCTATACAAGATCAAGACAGTCAAAATTTCAGTGTAGATGGGGGAGGGATCCCAAGGCCTCATCATCGATACAACTGCAATTAATAGCAGATGATTACTGACTTAAGAAGGCACTCTCCTCTGAGGACTTGGTCACTGGTAGGTTGTTTATGCCCCATGGAATAGCTCTACTCCCATGTTCATATGGGCATCGTTAACTGGGCTTCAGAGCATTACTGATAGCATAAAGCAAATGTTAGACATGATATTGAGAAGTTATTTGGGGGGTGCACTAGCCCAAGACAGATGGTGGAAATGATGGATGGATGTGATCAATAGATACTATATAAAAGTATACATTTTTCAAAGAAAAAAATTAGTTTAAGATGAGCATTAATAAACAAATATAATCAATAAATTATTAAGAAAAAGATGTAGCGTTCGGAAAGGGATGCACTAAGGGAGTCCTGGACAGAATTACTGGGGACAAATTTGGGTAAAAGTAATCATTTCATTGTATATATATATATATGAAACTCTCAAAAATAAACCTAACATCTTGTAACTTTTGACAAAATTTATATTCGGCTAATAATTCAGTGTCAGTAACGTGCAAAACATCTACTCATTACCTTTTCCTTTTCTTTAGATTACTATTGGTACATGTTATATTTCTAAGTTTGTATCTATTGGCATAAGTTTATGATTTTATTTGCTTTATGCTTTTGTATTTAAATTCTACATCAGCATTAAATGAGTTTTACATACACACCATTGCAATTTTATAATATTCTGTATTTATTTACATATTTACTAATTATATTTTCAAATTCTTTGTTGTTGCTTTCAAATATCCTTTCATTTCAATCTACAGAATTCTAGTATTTAATTTTAGGTAGGTAAAAGCATTAAGCTTTTATTTACCTAAGAATGCTTTTTTATTTTTCTTCTCAATCACACTTTATTAGGAGCGCCCTTATTGAAGTGAGAGAAGGACTCCGACCCACGGGGCAGTCAGCTTTTAAGCTCTACTGTGTGGATGTGTCGATGCCTAATTGGCTAAGCAATGTCTGCCAACATTGCACAATGACTCATTGGCTCAGCAGTGTCTGCTGATACTGTGTCACCCTTTCAGGGAGGGTATGGTGGGATGGGCAACGTATGAGTCAAGCGCATGCGTAGGTGAGCGATGTGCTATGCTTAAGTGGCTGACGTTGGCCGGCGCCTAACAGCTCCCCCTTTTTGTTTTAGTAAAAGGCTAAATGGTATGCCTCATCAAGGAGACGCCTTCATGGGGGCAAATCCGATCGAGGGCAGGGACCACCGCTGATCCCAATGCCTTCCTGCATGCAGGGGACAAAATCCCAGCCGGGTGCAAAGGCCATTAGGTAAAACAGTTTAAGCCTTCCAAGGTGCAATGGCAGCAACTAAGAATGCTTTTGAAGTTTATCTTTCATTTTTTAGTTTTGGGGTGGGGGCAGAGAATATGTAGATGTGTTCTTGCATATGTGGAAGCTATAAAGCAATATGATCAAGAGTTATCCTCAATAACTCTTGATCTTAGCTTTGGGATGGCATCTCTCAATGATTTGACTAGCTTCACGGGCCAGAGAATCCAAGGAATCGACCTATCTCTCCTTCCTGAAAGCTGAGACTGCAAGCATATACTGCATAGTGAAGCATTGTTTATTTGTTTATTATCAATTTTTAAAACTAGACCCATTCATTTTATTTTGTGTATGAGTGTTTTCCTGCATGTGTATACGTGTCACACATGGGTTTGGTGTGCATAGAGATTAGAAGTAGATATCAGACCCACAGATATTGGAGTTATGGATATTTGTGAACCACCATGAAGTTGTTAGGAATCAAACCAAGGTCCTCTGTAAGAACAAGTGTTCTGAAAGCTAGGCCATCTCTCCTGCTTAGTACCAACTTTTAATGTGAATTTTCAAGATACAAATTCAAGTATTTATACTTGTGCAGCAAGTGTTTACCAAGTGAATACTTGGTAAATCCCGCAATCCCTCTCCTTTTTCAGAGGACATTTTTTTCCTGGTATATTAATATTGGTTGGCATGTTTTATTTCCTTAGTGTTTTGAGTGTACCATGGTCCTATCTATCAATGATGTGTACTAATTATACTTCATGACTCACTGTTATTCTCATGGCTACTGTATGTAATGTTGACCCTTCTATCTCTGCTTTCTGATTTGTTCTCTTACTTTCAGGTGGTTTATCATAATAAATATTAGTTTCAGCCTGTGTAGAAAATTCTTTTCAATCTTAGTATCTTAGTATCTTGTATTCAACTCCTTTGTCTTTCTGTTTTATTTCTCAGATATAGAAGTTTTGACTATCATGTCTGGAATAAATTCTCCAATTGCTTTCCTTCTTTCTGTTATAGTACTATAACCAAGATCTACATCTACGTTGGTCAGTTTGACATTGTCCCATGAGTAGTTATTGACACCTCTTTCTGTTACACATCTACTGTTAAAATACACCTGCTGAATTTCTAAATGCAGTCAATACAATTTCCAAATTGAGAATTTATTTGACTCTTTGTTTGTTTTGGTTGCTGTTTAAGTTTTTT
>JADRCC010517204.1:0-11773 GCA_019843855.1 Hylomyscus alleni
CAACTGCTCACACACCAGTGACGCTGTCTGCGGGGACTGCTTGCCAGGGTGAGTTGGGCCATTTCTTCTATTTATTTATTTATTTAACTAAATGTTTTCCAAGGCATTTCTCTATTCTCTCTACACTTGAAAGCACAGTCGTAAGAACTTGAAGATGTTTGGGCAACAGTTGAAACTTTTGTCTCATTCCTTCTACAGCCTGTGAGATGACTCTGTGCCAGGCACTCGAGACAAGGCAGAGCAGTCACACCAACAAACAGGCATGTCCTGCAAACGTAGAGTTCCTATAAGCTAGTAAACAGAAACACTTGGACAAAAGGACAAAGGAATTGGCAGCCAGCTTATAAAAGATGGAGGCTGGAGAGATGGCTCAGCGGTTAAGAGCACCAACTGCTCTTCCAGAGGTCCTGAGTTCAATTCCCAGCAACCACATGGTGACTCGAAACCATTTGTAATGGGATCTGATACCCTCTTCTGGTGTGTTTCAGAACAGCTAGATTGTGCTCATATAAATAAATAAATCTTTAAAAAAAAAAAAAATAGTACTTTTCAAAATGACCACAAAAACTGCCCTGTGGGTATTCCCTCCTGCCCAGGAGTAGGTCAGAGGAGAAAGTAGCAGAGATTTCTGACCACATGGAGTTTGTTTGTTTATTTTTTAAAGGCTTAATATGGGCCAAGAGCCCTGTGAAGGTTCTGTGCCCCAGTGTAGGGGAATGACAGGGCTGATAAGTGGGAGAGGATGGGGTGGCAGGCATGGGGAGGGGGGAGGCAACAGGGGTTTATTCTTGTTGTTTTTGTTTGTTCATTAAAAAGAAAAAATAAATAAATTAATTAAAAAAAACAAACTCACACAAACATAATTCCACCTGTAACAACAAAAATAACAATCACTTTTCCTTAATCTCTTAATATGAAAATTAATATTCCCAATATAGCCTAATCAATTGAAATTAAAAAATATGAGGAATTAAAAAAAAAAAATCTGGGCCAAGAGGATAGTTCAGCAGGTAAGGACACTTGCCACGTGGGTTCGAATCCCAGGACCCTCCTAGTAGAGGAGAAAACTAACTCTCTCCAACTTGTCCTCTGACCTCCATGTGCATGCCATGACACACCCCTCCCCAAGTCCGTATCTGAAATAAATGTTTGAAAAAAACGCCACCTCGAAATGACCACATCTAAACATATTTGCTGCCCGTTACCCAGTGTCCCACAATTCCTCTCCCTTTCCCAAACCCCAGTAAGCACCATTGCTTCAGATTGATTTTTTTTTTTTTTTCGGTTTTTTCGAGACAGGGTTTCTCTGTGTAGCCCTGGCTGTCCTGGAACTCACTCTGTAGACCAGGCTGAACTCAGAAATCCACCTGCCTCTGCCTCCCAAGTGCTGGGGTAAAAGGCGTGCGCCACCACTGCCTGGTTAGTGGGATTGCTAGTTTTGCAGCTCCTTAGGTTCTGGGTCTCTGCAGAGGGAATGACCCAACTTACCATAATTTCAGCAACAATACATGAGGAGTTCGTGCAACTCAATAATTCAAAAAGACAATCCACTTAAAATAAGAATAAAGGCTTTGAGTGTGCTTCTCCAATACTACAACAAAGGACAAATCTGCAGAAAAGACACTTGGGTCTGGGGGAGCCGCAGATCCACATCCCAACCATCCCACCCTCTACAGTAGCCATGGATGGGCAGTTACACGTGTTTGTAGGGATGGGAGCCTTCCTGTATGACTGTACGTACCATAAAATGCAGATACCATAGGCGCCACAGGCCTATGCTTGGGCCTATACGCAAGAGATCTGAAAACTGCTGTGCGTGCAAAAATCTGCTGCGCCTGTGTCTGTGGCAGCATTACACACAATGGCGAGCAAGCTGGGGCAGCCCTGCTGTAGGATGAATTGGTCCTCTCCAGAATTCAGATGCTATTGTGTGATGGCTTAACTTTAGACCTCAGAGCTGTAATGGGGCCCTGACAATTTCTTTCTCCTGACCTGGCTAAGGATCCTGGTTGGGGGAATCTGTCCCTTTCTAGCCCTTCCACCCCTGCCATGTGAGGACACAGTGTTCCTTCCTTCATGAGGATACAGCAAGAAGGCTGACTCTCATGGCTTCTGTCACTGCCACCCAGACCCTGCACCTCCCAGCTTCCAGACCCATGAGAAACAGTTTCTGTTTTTAATACGTGGCCTACCTAGTCTGTGGTATTCCTTACATCGCTCTAGAAAGACATCAGACAAGCAAAGCAAAGTGTCCATCAACTGTGAGTGAACACCAGTGAACGCTGAAATGATACTCAGCAATAAAAATCGAGGAAGTGCTGATGGATCTGAGAAATACTGTAGTCATAAAAGACAGCCAGTGGTCATCTAGGTGGCATGCCCAGAACAGCAAACCTAGAGATACAGAAAACACACTTGGGCAGCCTGGGCTGAGGGCTGGGTACGGAGCATTGTGAAGGATGTAGGTGATGGTTGTGGTTAGACATTTTTAGGGGGATGAAAAAAATGTTATAGCATCCATTGTAAACATAGTTACCCAGCTCCCTGACTATAATAATACCACTGGTGTGCAACCCTTTCAGTGGTTAACTTGTATAGTATGTGAGTTACGTCTTACCAAGTCTGTAATTTTAAAATGGAACTAAAAATGCCATAGTTTCAAAACTCTTAAGTTATGACAGTAGACACAGGTGGTTATGACAGTTTGAGGGGGATTGTTCTCCTGTGTTGCTTTGAGACAAGATCTTGCAGTGTAGCTTCGGGTAGCCTTGAACTCTCCATTCTGCCTCTCTATACTGGATGGCAGGCATGTACCACCATGCCCAGCTATTATTAGAGTTTTAATTTTGTGCAAGCCTAAATTGAAGAACATGCCTGGAACCTCTGGCATGCCTCTAGTGCCTGTGATCTACAGTTCTGTGGTGGAAGCATGTCTGTGCGTGTCTTGTCTCATCTGGGGAATGGGGCTAAGCTGAAGCCCCCCGGGGTTGCAAATCTAGGAGGCAGCACCTGAGAGACTGGCTGGAAGGTTACAATCTGGGAACTTGGTTTTTCAAAACAGCCTCCTGGGCCTTTACCAAGAACCCTACTGGGATGTGCTGTGCACATGCACACACACACACACACCCCACACCCACACACCTACACAAAGCCATGGCAAGAGGAGGTTAGCTAGCTCCTGTGGGTGTGACCTCCAGGAAACAGCGCATGGGAAATGCTCACGCAGCATGTCCTGTGTGTGAGTGCTGTGTGTGTTCATGTGTGCATGTGGTGTCTGGGTGCGTGTGTAGTGTAAGCGTGTATGCGCAGGTGCGTACATAGTGTGTGTGTGTGTGTGTGTGTGTGTGTGTGTGTGTTTGTGTGTGTGCTGTACGTGTATGTGTGTGCCTGTGTGACAGGTGTATGTGTGTGTGCATGTGTGGTGTGTGTATGTGTGGGCTCACCTGTGTGTGTAAATCACTGTCTTGGATGCCTACAAGCTAAGTGATGACAACGACCCAGTTCCTTGCTTCTGGGTGTGTTCATTGACTTTCTTCCAGTAACTCACAAGCTGTCATGTGGGAGTCTTAACCTCCTGCTGTTATTGGAAGAATAAGCCTGTAAAGCATACAGGTTCCTAGGAGAGTGCCCAGTGCCTAGTAAATACTAATATGATAGATATGAGACAGGATTGTACCCCACAAGGCTTCAGAGGGCTGTGGCCTGGTTTGGGGGTTTGCTTGTTTGTTTTATGTCAGTCTGACACAAACTAGAGTGTTATTTGGGAAGAGGAACCTTAGCTGAGAAAAATGCCTTTATTAGATTGGCCTGGAGGCAGGTCTGTGGGGCATTTTATTTACTAATGACTGATGTTTGAGGGCCCAGCTTACTATGGGTAATACCACCCCTGGGCAGGTGGTGTGTGTGTGTGTATGTGTGTGTGTGTTTGCACGCAAGCACGCAAACCAGTAGACAACATTCCTCAATTGACTTTGCCTCAGCTGCTGTCTCCAGGTTCCTGCCTTGAGTTTCTCCTGCCTTGGCTTCCTTCAGTGACGGACTGTATGTGAAAGCTGAAATAAACTCTATCCTCCCCGAGAGACTTTTGGTCACGGTGTTTATTACAGCAATAGAAACCAAACTAGAGGAGTCTGTTTGGATCAGAGTGACAGTGGGCCTCACAGGGTCCATCATTTCTGTTCTGTGGGAAACTGGAATCCAGTTCTGCGAAACAGAACCTGGCCTCTCTAGCTCTTCAAAGCTTGTGGTGCCCAAGCCACTTAGTAAGCACTTCCTAGAACTAGATCTTTCTGTGGACTGTACTGTTCACCAAAATCAGGCTGCTAAGTCAGAAGGAGCATTGTGCACTCCTTACAAAGAAGGAAACTGGTCCTCAGAGCGGTGACTGATGCCGACAGTCAGCCAGCTTGTGAGTAGAGGGGCAGGTGTTCTCCCAGTGCTGAGCCTCCTGCCTCTGTAAGTGCCTGTTGAACCAGGAAGTCTCGCAGAAAGTGACTCAAGTCATCTGCCCATTCTTTGTCCCAGGCCAGTCCACCCTCAAGCTTCCTAAGGGCCTCTAGCCCTGGAGAGCCGTCTGAACTGGCTTGCAGACTTCCTGTCCTCTTTCCTGTTGCCCAGATCTTTATCTTGTCCATGAGTGACTGTGGGTGACACTCTGGATGAGGTCTGGGCTCTTTGGCTAGTGCTTCATCCTGTCACTAGCATTGTGCAGTCATGGCTGTGGA
Organism: Hylomyscus alleni; assembly: GCA_019843855.1. Classification (NCBI taxonomy): domain Eukaryota; kingdom Metazoa; phylum Chordata; class Mammalia; order Rodentia; family Muridae; genus Hylomyscus; species Hylomyscus alleni. Next base: position 4,725 of record JADRCC010517204.1, read on the forward strand.
CTGTTGAGCAGGGTACACCTCGGGCTGGCTCGCTGGCCCAAGCCTGGAGTGCTGGTGTGAACAAAGCTGTCACCAAGGTATTTCTGTGTCCATCCACCATCCTGTGTGTGGCAGAGTTGAGCCTTAGCTTGACTGTGGCTCATAGGCCACAAGCCAGCGTGCACTGTAAAACCAGAGCCGACTGTGCCGTAGCTCTGTGTAGCAGAAGAGCTCTCAGTGGTGGGAGTGTAGAGGTCTACCACAGGCTTTCTTAGAACGGCATTCATCAGGCTAACCAGTGTAGCTTGGATTGAATTCACTAAAAAACTGTCTCCTCACAACCAGCATCAGAGAGTTTTGCATCTGTAAGATGTCCAGTGTGGGTTTCTTTTGTCTTTTTATATTACATGTATGAAAACCAGGGGCAGATTTGCTATGGAGTTTCTACAGCCTGTTAAACCAGACACTTTGTACAATGAGTGTCTGCGTTCCCTTTAGTTTTATTTCATTTGAGAAATCTCTTTCCTACCTCTCTTGGACAGGAAATGGAGTTGCAATTGTTTCTATGTCCCAAACTGTGGTACTCTAAACAGAGAGAGAGAGGGAGGGAGGGAGAGAGAGAGAGAAAGAGAGAGAGAGAGAAACAGAGAGAGAGAAACAGAGAGAGGGAGAGGGGGAGGGAGAGGGAGAGGGAGAGGGAAAGAGGGAGAGACAGAGTTAGAGTCAGAGAGAGAGAGAGAGATGGAGCAGGCTCAATGATAGAAATTGTGCCTAATTAGCTTGGGGTAATGACCAGGCAAACCAGAGTCCACAAAACCCACAGTCATAAGGCCAACCCTGGTGTGTGTGGGGGGGTGTGGGTGTGGGTGTATGTATGTGTGTGCACATGCACCAGTGTAGTCTATGTGATGAACTCCAGGCTAATGAGAGAAATTGTCTCAAAAAACCACAAAGTGATAACAACAATACCTGGGGTTCACCTTTGACCTCAACAGGATAATGAGTAATGCAGTAGGAAGCCCTGCCACTTATAATGGGAACAAATCTAAACCTCATATATAGATTAGATCATATCCCAGCTATATTCAGTGCTTGGTGGATCTTCTACTTTGATTTGACTATGGCTTGTTCAGTAATATCTCACACCGTGGTGCAAAGACAGATGAAGGGGCCAAAAGAATGCAGAATGGAGACTAGAGATGAACCCTTGTATCTACGCTTGGTGATCTATGTTGATGCTTCCTTCCACTGGAGATAGAATCAAGGAAATGAGATATCTACATGGAAGCAATAGAAGGACCCCTACCTTATGCTCTGTACAAAATCAACCTCAAGTTGATTTAAAGATCTAAGAATAAGACCTAATAAAGAAAAAACTTTATGACACTGGATTTGGAGAAAGTTTCTGGATATGACAATAAGGCACAGGCACCAAAACTGTCAATGATACATCAGACTCAAGATCTCCTGAGCAACAAGACAGAGCCAGCACCCAATCCATACATCCCAGGCAACAAGACAGGGCCAGCACACAATCATACATCAACAATTAGCAGATGCCTGTGGAATGAGAGAAAACATTGACACTTCAGGGGCTGGAGAGACACCTCACTTGGTAAAGTCCTTGTCTTGTAAATATAAGATGCTGAGTTTGAGCCCCAGAACCTGTGTAGAAAAAGCCAGGAGTAGTGGCTTGTAATCCTACTGTTGGGGAGGTAGATCCAGAGATTTACTAGTAAGTCAGACCAAACTAATTGGCCAGCTCTAGCCAGTAAAAGACTCTTTCTCCAAGAAAGAAGGTGAAAGCCACCCAAAGAACCACACTCAAGCTTGACTTCTGGCCTCCCTTCTTCACACATGTCCACACATGGACACAAAACTTAAAAAAAAAAAAAAATCAACTTTTTTTTTGCAATGTTTGCTAATTACAACTGATAAAGGGTTAATAAACAAGTTATATAAAGAACTTCTGTGACTCAACAACAACAAATATCAACTCACTTGATTAAAGAATGGGGAAAGAATTCAAATAGCGTTGCTGCAAAGATGATTGCTCTACTGCAGACAAGCCTGTGAGAAGACCTTCACGTCATTCATCTTCAGGAAGCTGCCAATCAAATAATAGTGAGCTCTCACTTCATAAATTAGAACGGCTCGTACCAAACACAAACCAGAAGAACCAAGGAAAATACGGATGCTGGCGAGAGGCAAAAACTGACTGGTGTGCACTGCCGGGGAATGTGTGGCCACTGGGGAAGCCGAGCGACAGTCCTTCAGATACTAAGAAACCACACAACCATTAGTCCACCTCTGACACGCACCTGAAAGAACTTAAAAGAGTCCTTTAGCGATATTTATAGGCTTGTGTTCCTTACAGCACTATTCACAATCTCCAAAATGAGGAAGAAGCGCAAACGTTCACAGACGAATGGATAATCACCACATACAACGAACGCACTTTCCCAGGGGGACTGGTCAGAATGTTGCCTGGACTCATGCGAGCCATTAGTCCTGTCACATGCTCCGACATGGTGACGTGCTATGGAACAGGCCAGTCACAAGCAGACAAATGCTGAAGCTTCCAGTCCGGCGATGTACGTGGTGTGGTCACATTTACAGGAACAGAAGGAAGGGCAGTTAAAGGAGCCGAGGAGCGTAAAGTAGAGGTTAACAGACCCAGAGCCTCACCTGGCGAGCTGAGGGAGCCTAGGGCGGTGTTTCACAAGTGCACACCTGGAAATGCTTGTGGTGGTAAACTTGCTGGTGTGCATTTGTTGCCACAGCAGAAAAATGCATATAAAAATGTTAAGTAAAAGCAATAAGAGGCCACATGCGGTGGCCCACACCTGTCATCTCGGCACTTGGAGACACAAAGAGGAAGATCATGGTGAGCCTGAGGCCAGTCTGGACTACCTATTGGGATCCTGTCTCTAAACAAAGACAAACAAATAGTAAAGGGAGATTTCTTATTTAAATATATCTTGTTAAATATTGTAGTCTATTTATCTATGAGTGTTATAGCTCGCACCTTTAATCCCAGCACTTGGGAGGCAGAGGCAGGCAGATCTCTGAGTTTGAGGCCAGTCTGGTCTACAGAACAAGTGCCAAGATAGCCAGGGCTACACAGAGAAAACCTGTCTCGAAAAACAAAAATAAATAAATATTGTAATATATGATATTTTTATACTTCCATCCAGAAAATTACCAAATATAATTTAATTAAATGTTGACGAGATCTATAAGAGTTGTTTTAATACAGAAAAGCTTTTTGTGTAAGAGCAAAAGCAAACGGAAAAGTAATATCCAATATTTTTAAAGCAAACACTAAAGGCACAAAAAAATGCATATTCTAAAACTACTTTTAAAAACAGAGATATTAATTTTGAAATTGAATAACATTCTAAAAATAAGAAATTCCCCTGTGGCAAGACAGTTTTGATGGCCATGTTTTCCCTAATAAGCAAGCAAAATCCAGTTAGCAAAATAACTTATTAAAATAGATCATGTTTCCCAAGGCCAGTACGCCTGTAAGGCTGGAGGGGAAGAAGTCCTGCAGAGTTTGAATGACCACTAAATATTGAGTAGAAACCCCAGGCAAAGGGCCGTGTGGGTGTGGTTCACAGAAGGACCAGAGGGGCTACCAGTGCTGTCCGTCAGTCCAGCAGAGACATCCAGAGCTCTGTCTGCTGCTGTTTTACTAGCGCTGTAGCTTAGGCAAAGGGTCTAAGAGTTCTGGGTCCTGTTTTGTTTTGAGGTTGTCTCTGCTTGTTACTCTGGCTGGCCTCAGTCCTCCCTGGTTCACAGGCCTGCCGCCAGCACACAGCAAGCTCAGCTAAGACCTTTTCCAAACAGCTATAAAGCTTCCAGAATTACCAACCTGCTCACAATACACAGTGAACTTAAGGTCAGACTCTAATGCTCAAGATAATCACTAAATTACCAGTCAGGTGGTAATGACCAAAGACATTAGTTGTAACTTTAAAAGCCCCTCCCCTAAGTGTAAAGATTAAGATTCAGAAGCTAGAGTTTTAAGACAGATTGTGAGTAAATGAATACAGCTTAGTAAACATTAAAGTTTCTTTTCTTTTCTCTCACTCTCCAGCAGTTTTGCTTTGATTTGGTTCGAGGGATGATGGTACCAGGGCCTCTTTCTTGTCTGTCACAGTCTATTCCTCTGCCCCCAGCCTCGCTCTGCGCCTACCCACCACCTCTGCCTCCTGTGTATTTATGTGCCTACACTAGCCATTTCCCTACTATTGTAAAAACAATACATTTCCACATCAATTTGCATTCATTTGATTTTTTAGGAGTACAAGCATTTAAAACCCATTTTAATTGCATGGAGACTCTGGTTTAATTATGAATAATGCTCTGTGGAGAACGAATGTTGTACTTTTTTCCTGGTTGTAACACCACTTTCACAGTGGTGATTTTAAGTTTGTCCCTGTAATTTAATTTACAGACAGTAGCGTGCTCATTAGCTATGTTATTGATGCTTTATGTTTTCCTTCATTCATACATTTAGTTATTTTTTATTTTTATTTAAACAGAGTCTTGAATGACTTGAGTTGCCACTGTCTAGAAACAACCACAATTACTATTTAGTATGTAACATGCTGCATTTTGGGGCTCCTAGATTTCCAATGCTAAAGCTAGTACTTTATTTAAGAGGTGTTTGTGGTTTAGATTACAACAGAATTGCCAGAGCCCACTGGCTTTATATCCCCTCTCCAGCACCCCACCTATCACAGAGAGGAACCAGGAAGTTTTATGTAGGGAACTGGATCTGTGCAGGGTTTGCCACCTTCAGCCCTTGGCTGCTTCTTACTTCACTAAGAGCTGGTTCTGGAGGCTGCCGGTGACCCATGACATGATGCTTGGCTTCCACAGTGTGCTTAGGTGACACCACTAACCAGGACTCTCTCCTTGTTCTTCTAGATTTTACCGGAAGACCAAACTGGTTGGTTTTCAAGACATGGAGTGTGTGCCCTGCGGAGACCCACCTCCTCCCTACGAACCACACTGTGAGTGATGTGCCAAGTGGCAGCAGACCTTTAAAAACAAAACAAAACAAAACAAAACAAAACAAAAACAAAAAAACCTGTGTCTAGAAAGCCCTTTAGTGTGTGCCTCTGTCAACAGTAACCTCTGATTTGCAGGCCCAAGGGAAACAGGCATTGCATGACTGAGTCCTGCTCCCTCACACCCTTCGTCTCAGATGCTCCGTGAGGGAGATCAGGGTTCGCTGGGTTGTCCAGGGACTAGTGCTCACACACTCTGGGGAGTCCCTTTCTCTGTCCTCGATAGGATCACACAGGGGTGGACACTTCCTGAAGCTCCTCCCAGAATGCCCTCCTCCTCCATAACATATCCGTTGGACTCCCTGCTCTCTAATTCTGTTCTCTCACCTGTCGAGTCAGGGAGGAGAGGAGACTCTTCGCCCGCACTCCTCAGGGCCGGGGCAGCAGCCCAGGAGACACTTGAGTCTTTGTGTTAACATTAGTCTTTTTGACCATTACTTTTTCCCCTTGGAAACAAGGGCATTGATTGTATTCTTGGCCTGCAGGGTGGCTGCTCACTGTCTTAATGCTAAAAAAAAAAAGCTGGCCGACAACCACCCAGGCAAGGGATGGGGTCAGTCAGCGAAGGGTGAGGCAGGCTCTGCCGACCTAGCAGGGCTTGCAGGACAGACTTTCCGATCCATGGTATCTGCCCTCTTGCTTCTTTCTGTAACAAATGAAACAAAACAACACACACACAGACCAAAACAAAGCTGCACCGTTTAATCTGGTAGCCTTTGCTTATATGGCTCACTGGTTAACAACACATCACAAATCTACCATATAGGATGGATCTTCTTTATGCATTTAGACTTGAAACATCCTTCTGCCAGCTAAAACTCAAAGACCTGGTCCTGCTTGTCAACCATTTGTTTTAAGGAGGCAAGCTGATCTGCTATTAAGCAAATGGCATCAGTACAGACCAGGTTAGAGTTGGAAAGTACTATGGTCCTCCCCTCCCCCACACACTTGATGCACTGGGTTTGATTTAATGCAGTTAAAAGTCTGAGACTTTGGAATGTTTTGCCTTTAGGGTTCTAGCTAGCTAAGCTTAGACAGCATGAAAGGGCCTTTGAACACAGGACTCACGTGCAGCACTCATATTATGAAGCCTTTGGTCATACAACCGGGAAAAGACAATTAATTAGTTTAACATATAGAAATATACGCTCCTCCACGTGTCAACCTTTCTAGAAAGTAAAGAAAGATCGTTGTGAAGTCAGAAGTGCAGTGGGCCAGCTGAGGGCTTTTCCTTTTACAGATGGAGAGAGACTGGGCTCTTGGTGACCTTCATCCCTGTCAAAGAGGTTTTTGCTGTCTTTGGCACCTTCCTCGGGAAGCAGTCCAGAGTTTAACTAATCCCCTCAAAGGAGATCTGGAAGTCTTTCGGGGAAGTGATCCTGGCGCCTCCTGTTTGTGTTTCTCCTCAGGGCTTTTCAATGTACCCACAAAGAGCGTCTTCTTCAGGCCCCCTGGGGGTTTCCGGGAGCCCTTGAACCTCCCAAGGCTGTGGGAAGTAGACTTCTTCAGGCTGCCTCAAGCAGTGGGGTTTGTCCCAAGGTGCACGAAGGAACAGGCTCAGCTGGGGCTTCCAGGCTCAGAGAAGGAGTTGTGGTCCCAGGACCTGGGTACTAGATTAGAGGAGGGTCCCAGGAACACTCTTTTTTTCTTCTTCTTCTTCAAAACAAAACAAAATTTGGACTCACACTGGTATTCCATTTCCAAAGATTGACGGTTCATTGGCTTTTAAATTTGTTTTTGTTTTCTTTCAAAGAATGTTTCCCAAGCACTTAGACTAACAGTTTGCTGAGCACTCTGCATGGAGAGATGAAAAGTCTTAGTATTAACTTAGTATTGACTCAGGCATGGTGACTCAGCTGTAGTCTCAGCACTCAGGAGGCAGAGGCAGGAGGTGATGTGTTAGATCGGCGGGTCGTGTCAGAACATACCACACTATAGGCCCAAACAGTTTCACGTGTAAGAGGTTTAATTGAGAGGGAAAGAGGGGGG
>JADRCC010517228.1:0-11676 GCA_019843855.1 Hylomyscus alleni
CCTATTTAGACTTGATTGATGATGTCTTTGATGTATTTCTGGATTCCGTTTGTGAGTATATTATTTACTATTTTTTCATCAATGTTCATAAGAGAAATTGGTCTGAAGTTCTCATTTTTGGTGAGTCTTTGTGTGATTTAGGTATCAGGGTGACTGTGGCCTCATTTAATAGGTTTGGCAGTGTTCCTTCTGTTTCTATTTTGTGGAATAGTTGGAGGAGTATCGATATTAGTGCTTCTTTGAAAGTCTGGTAGAATTCTGTACTAAAACCATCTTTGCCTGGGCTTTTTTTGGTTGGGAGACTTAATGACTGCTCTATTTCTTTGAGGTTTATATGGCTATGTAAATAGTTTGCCTGATCTTGATTTAACTTTGGTAAGTAGTATCTGTCTAGAAAAACATCCATTTCATTAAGATTTTCCAATTAGTGGAATACAGGCTTTTGAAGTAAGACCTAATGACTCTGAATTTCATCAGTGTCTGTTGTTATGTCTACATTTTCATTACTGATTTCGTTAATTTGGATACTTTTTCTGACTCTTGGTTAGTTTGGCTAATGGTTTGTCTATCCTGTTGATTTTCTCAGAGATTTCATTCTTGGTTCCTTGATTCTTTGTATTGTTTTCTTTGTTTCTAATTGAGTGATTTGGGCCCTGATATTGACTATTTCCTGCCTTCTGCTCCTCTTTGGTGTGCTTGATCTTGTGTGTGTGTGTGTGTGTGTGTGTGTGTGTGTGTGTGTGTGTGTGTGCATGTAGAGCTTTCAGGTGTACTTTTAAATTGCTTGTATAAGAACTTTCTAATTTCTTTATGGAGGCAGTCAGTGCTATAAAAAGCTGTCAGAAATCTCCTTATACAGGTTCATTCACAGACTGTGTTCTGATAATCTTTAATGTTTCTATTATGATAGATATCAGAAATATTCAGAGCTAAAAAGATGACCCGCTGAGCAAGATTCCTTGCCGTGAATCATAAAAACTGGAGATTAAGTTCTAGCATCCATGTAAAAGCAGGAGATGACCTACAGGATTGTAATGACAGATAAGAGGGGCATTAGAACTTTAGCTCTAATTTAGATCATTATCCAACCTAGCTCTAGGTTCAGAGACAGACTTTATATCAAGGGACAAAGATAGGCAGTGGCAGATCTGGCAACTTATATATTCCTTTGGTCTCTTTTTTTTTTTACATGTTTACCCACACATAAGTTTATATAACAGATACACATAAACACACACAAAAGAATTTTCAGGATTTACAGATTCCAGCCTATCATCCTGGGAACTATATTGAACAAAATCATTTTAACCAAATATGCATTAAATACCAGTAGAAGGAATAAAATTTCACACTAACATTTCAGAGCCATTTTTCCAGAATTTGTATATTGAAGTTATAATGTCAAATGATGCTTACTGGATTTCTTCTCATGGCTTGCTGAGGAGCTATTTTACACAAGCGCAGAGTGGAAGTGCCCACAGTGAGCTGTGCTTTCCACATCAGACACCAAGTAAGTGGACCACAGGCTCGCCATCAGGTAGGAGCATTTTCTCAATTAAGTTTTCTTCTTCCCAAATGAATCTAATTTGTGTCCACATTACAGAAAACAAGACTGCATACCATGTATGACTTAATTTAAGCCGAATCTTACTTCTTCTTCTGTGAAGAGAAACTGGTTTCCCTGGCATATCTAAGGATAAGATTGCTAAGAAAACAGACTAAGCAACAGAGATTACAAGACAACATATCTGAGAGGAGATGGTTCGGAGTATTTTAGATGGAAATAGTTTTAGCAGAAGCACTTGTTGAAGACAATGTGTTCCTCCAAGCTCACATCCTATTATTCTCTAACCTTAGATTTAACATGCAAAGCTCTGTAGGCATATAGAAACAGAAATAAAAGCTATTTAATCAAATCTTAATGGAGAGGCTGCTTCTAATGTTTTAGAATCTACCTTCTCCTCATGACAGAACAGCTCTGCATAAGAACAGCAACTTTGCCTTCTCAGTGAACTCATATCAGACACCCACACCACAATGAATGAAGCTCTATGGTAAAGCCACTTCAATGAAATAAAATCCAGAGAGGGTTAAACATAAAACAGATCTGGATATTTTCACAGCCACTGGAAGTCAGCAATAATTTCTCAGTCTGACAAGGACCATGAGAAGTTCTTTCTATACCTTGTCTGTATTAAATTACAATGTGAAGTTACCAGAATTACAGTATTTTATTTCTGAACTTGCAAAGTAATTTGAACAGGTTTTTTCTGGATGTGTCACTGTGATTTGAAAATTGCCTGCCAATCTCATGAGATACATTTTTAAGAAAGTGAAAGAATCTTAAATGTTAGAAACATTTCTTTGACAGATATTTTGTTTTGTGGGAAAATATATAAGACCATTTCCTTTCAAAACAAACACCATCATCGGCTAAATTCATTATTCTCTGGAAAGAAAATTTTCAAAATACTTACCCATTTAAATTGAGCTATCTTGTGAAAACATGCAATAAAACATTTACACACACACACACACACACACACACACACACACGCATACACACACACCAGTAATGGCTACTCTTTAGAGTAACATATTTAGAACGGTTTAGTTTATTTCAGATTAATATTTATAATTATGTACAAAATAACTCATGCTGAGTCTTCACAGACAAACAGACCAACCTATCACATCAGGAAGCTTTCTCTTTCTTTTCTGTCTGGCTTATTTCTTGATGGAGAAGAGGTTTCTAGTTGTTGAGATCTGTCTAGCAGGCAACACTTCTTCTACTGAAGCAGGAGGTATAATCTCCATTCTGCTAAAGAGCCTTCTAGAATGCTGTACCCCATACTGGCTCAGAAGCAAGATGCATTCAGTTGTCAGGTTACTTTACAAGTGGGCCAGAGGCACAGCTCCTAGCTGTGCACAGCCTGTAAGAGTTGTACCTGTTGGAAAGGATACAAGCTGCTTGTCCTCCATCAGTGTTGGTGACTTGAAGCTTCATTCGCTCCTGTCAGCATTAATCTGACTTCCTTTTGTTCAGATATTTCTTCCTTGCTCAGATTTGGAGACAGTGGTGGTTTAAATAAAAACAACCATAATAGGCTCATATATTATACTTAATACTTAGGCATTAGGGAGTGATACTCTTTGAGAAAGACCAAGAGGTCTGTTCTTATTAGAGTAGGTATTGTTGGCAGAAGTTTTTCACTGGGGGTGGATTTTGAGCTTTCAAGGCCATTAGCAGGCCTAGTTATCATTCTTTCCTTGCTTTCTGTAGATCAGGATATAGAACTCACAGATATTTCTCCAGTACTACATAGGCTTGAGTGCCACCATGGGTGTTCCAAAATTATGACAGACTAAGCCTCTAAAACTGTGAGCAAGCCCTCGGTTAAGTAATCTCTTTAGTAAGAGTTGCCTTGATCATGGTGTGTCTGCACAACAATGTAATGACTAAAACAGTTAGGTAAACTAACTAGCCACACCTGACCTGATCCTGTGTGCCAGTCCAATGATGCTTTCTTCTCATTCATTTCTTCATTTTAGTTGCCTGACTTTCAAATATAAAAGAAAAGCTTTTCTATAACTACATTTTAATTATGATTAGATTTATTTAATTATCAATAGATATATTTAATAAAACTCCAACTTAGATAGGAAATAAAAAATAATTTTTAAAATATTAAGTCACCTCTTCATAATATGAAAATTTTACCCAACACAAGTATAAGCTTATATCCTCATGCAGAATTTTTTTTTACTATAATAAACAACAATCAAATTGGTGCTTTATTGGAGGCAATGGCAGACTTTTCCAAAGAACGGAATGAACTTATTGTCCATCTCTATGCATCGAGGATTGTACCTGACATCCTAGCTGCTCTCTCAAGCATCACTTCTGTAATTGTGCAGTGCTGCTTCCCCCTTTTGCCTGCATATCTTGGTTCAACAATCCTTAGCCTCTGGGCTGCCTGCCATATCTGTACTGCTGCCTGGTGCTGTCTGCATAATCAGAAGTCACAGTCACAATGCTTCCTCCTCCTTCCCTAGACAGTCTCTGAGTACACTCTCTTTTAACAGCCTTGAAATTTTAGAGGGTAAAGTAACCTGTGGCTACAGTAAATGTAACAGTTTATTATTTTTCTATAACCATTAATGTAAGTTATAGAGAATAAGATTTAAATAAACACAACTTAAATAGAAAGGCTAAAGCTAACAAAAATTAAAATACATGCTATAATTGTCATTGGCCCTAGACTAAGAACATCTTTTTTTTTAACTATTATTATTTCAAGCAAGGAAACAAAAGATGAATAAATTGAACACTACCAAAAACTTTAAACTTCCTTCATATAAGTAAAAATATAAAAACTGAGGTTTGGTACCCAAAAAAGAAAGAAGCAGGGGAAAGAAAGACAGAAAGAAGGGAAAGAAGGAACAAGGAAAGACAGGAGAGGAAAATAAAAAGATAGAAAGAAATTTTTATAAATTGTATACCTTATAAGAGTATATGGACAACTGTTCAATAAACAACAAGATGAAAAATTCAATGAGCAGATATTTCTCCAATGACTTAAAAGATAATCAACCTCACAAGTTGTTAGGAAGATGGAGATCAAAACCATCCCATAGCTACAAAGAGGATCCTAATGGAAAAAGCAAGTGTTGGGGATACTTTGGAGAAGCTGAAATGTTTTAGGAACAATTGTGGCTCCTTAAGAGACTAAACAGAGTTACCATGTGAGCATTGGGCCCATCGACTCAACTCCTAGGTATAGGATCAAAGGGCGTTAAAATGTATGTCCATACAAAAAGTTATGCAAAGGGCACTTCAAGCAGCTATGTCAACAATTGCACCAAAGTTCAACCAATCCAAGTGTCCATGAACAGAAGAAAAGGAATTTATTATATTTCTTTATTTATTAATATGAGGGTATGTGTTACACACCATAGGAAGTTCTTATTGAGCAGGATAAAGAAAGAAAGTGATACATGCAGAACTAGTAAAGTTTTCAGGAACACAACCCTGAATAAAAAATACTAGGCACAAAACCAAAGACTATATAACTGCATTTAGATGCAATGCCTAGAATGAGAAAAATCTATTGAAACATATGTAAATGAATGATTGTCTCAGGCTAGGAGAAACACAGGGTTCTGGACTACAGGTGATAGCTAGAATGCAGGGATTATTGGGGAGATTTTATCATGTTCAAAGACTTATTGTGACAATAGTATTCGAACACATGCATATACAAACGATATTGGGTCATAGAAAAAATTAAAGCAGTGATTTATATGGCATTTGAAGTATATCTTTTTTAAAAAAAATTGGGTATTTTCTTTGTTTACATTTCAAATGATATCTCCTCTCCTGGTTACCCCTCCAGAAAAAAAAAAAAAAAAAAAAAAAAAAAAAACATGATTCCTCTCCCCTCCACCTACTCACCAATCCACCATCTCCCACTTCCTGGCCCTGGCATTCTCCTACACCGGGGCATAGAGCCTTCACAGGACCAAGGGCCTCTTGTCCCATTGATGATTGACTAGTCCATCCTCTGCTATACATATGCTGCTGGAGCCATGAGTCCCACCATGTGTGCTCTTTGGTTGATAGTTTAGTCCCTGGGAGCTCTGAGGGTACTAGTTAGATCATATTGTTGTTCGTCCTAAGGGACTGCAAACCCTTCAGCTCCTTGGGTCCTTTCTCTAGCTCCTTCATTGGGGACCCTGTGCTCCGTCCAATGGATGGTTGTGAGTCTCTACTTCTGTACTAGCCAGGTACTGTCAGAGCCTCTTAGGAGACAGCTATATCAGGTTCCTGTCAGCCAGCAGTTGTTGACATCCACAATAGTGTCTGGATTTAATGATTGAATATGGAAAGGATTCCCAGGTGGAGCAGTCTCTGGATTGTCCTTCTTTCAGTCTCTGCTCCATAGTTTGTCTCTACAACTCCTTGTATGAGTATTTTGTTCCCCCTTTTAATAAGGAATGAAGTATCCACATTTTGATCTTCCTTCTTCTTGAGTTTCTTGTGGTTTGTGGATTGTACTTTGTGTATTCCAATCTTCTGGGCTAATATCCACTTATCAGAGAGTGCATGCCATGTGTGTTCTTTTGTGATTGGGTTACCTCATTCAGAATGCTCCAACATGTAATAAGGACACATGCTCCACTATGTTCACAGCAGCCTTATCTATAATAGCCAGAAACTGGAAACAACCCAGATGTCCCTCAACAGAGGAATGGATACAGAAAATGTGGTACATCTACACAATGGAGTACTACTCAGCTATTAAAAACAATGAATTTATGAAATTCTTAGAAAAATGGATGGATCTGGAAAAGTATATCTTTTAAAAAGTATTATTTATCAAAAAAAATTAAGCAAGGCATCATGGTGCATATCTGGATCTCTGTACTTTGAAAGTAGAGAAAAACTTCATCATCAGCTGTATAGTGACTTTGAGGTCAATCTGGATTCATGAGATCTTACCTCAAAAAGCAAACAGAAAATAAAAACAAAACAAAACAAACAAGGACTAGGACAGGAAGGAAAATGAAGTGGTTTGAATAGGTTTGCTCCATATAGACTCTTGTGTTTGAATTCTTTGCCTGTAAGAAATGACACTATTAGGAGGTATGACCTTGTAGAAAGTGTGTCACTGTGAGGGTGTGTTTTGGAGTCTCAGATGCTCAAGAGTGGCTCACTGTTTCTTCCTGCTGCCTGCTTATCTGATTGTAAAATTCGCAGCTTCTTCTGCAGCACCATATCTGGGCGCATGCCACAAGCTTCTTCCTCTGAAACTGTAAGCCAACCCCAATGAAATGTTTTCCTTTATAAGAGTTTTCAGGGTCATGGCGTCTTTTCACAGAAATAAAAACCCCGACTAAGAGAGAAGGGAAAATAAGGAAAGAGAGAATAGTTACAAAAAGGGAGAACTGGAATGATAAAGGGGGAGAAGAAAGAAAAGATTAAGACTGTAGATTCAAGAATTCATAAAAAAAAAAAAAAAAAACATTGGAAACTAGACATAGTAGTACACACTTGTAATAGCACTCCCAAGACTGAGGACAATCTAGGTTATATAGGGAGGCCCTGCTTCAAAAAATAAAAATAAACAAATGATAGAAAAGAAGGAAGAGAAGGAGAGAGGATAAAGAGAGAAAGATAATTGAGTAATGGTTAAATTAAGATCTCCATTCAATTAGGAAAGCATTTCCAATATCCTTGTGAAATAAAGCGAGTATTGAAAATACAGTAATTTTCCTTAACACATGGTTCAGTTACCCAAACTATTAAAATTGAGAACTTTCAAAAGCAAATATTTCAGTGAATTGGGATTATATATCATTCTGAGAAGTAAAATGACATCCTACTTTCTCACTGTATTTCATAAAGATATGAAAATCTTTGTATAGAGTATTCACACTATGTAAACTAAACTCCCATTGGTCATTTTATATCATATTCACATTGCATAGACTAAACTCCCATTGGTCATTTTGTATCTATTTTGATTAATAGATTAGTTCTCACTATGTTACTGTACCTGTAACTACAATTCAGTACCATCTAGGGCTTCAGATATCTATTGCAAATCTACTGTAATGAATCCTACATACAAAGGTGGAATGAACTACTGTAATTAAAGATGTAAAAATAGAAAAAGAGGTAATATATGTGAAATCAAAATGTTTTCCTTGAGCTATGACAAAAACAATACAAAAGGAAAAGAATATTTTGTTTCTAAATGGAAAGAAAAGTAGTTTTCTAACAATTTATTATTGTTTCTGTTATATAATATAATTTATGTAAACAATTTATATGATACTGATATTCCTTGATCAGAACATAGTTTGTAGGAAAATACTCTCAGTGGTAAAAAAAATTAAGTTCTTATAAATGCAGTAAGCTTCTAAAATAAATTTGTGAAATGAGGTTAAGAAAAACAGTGCTTATTAAAAATCTATGCGGGAGTCCCACTGCCAGAGAGAATAATGTGTACCAATCTGTTCCCTCCTGACTGCTTCTTCCCCATGACACATCTGCAAATATCATTCTCTCATGCTTCCTCTAGTGCAAGCAGCTAAAAATGATCTACTGAAAGCTTATGCGGATTCTAGGTTTTAGAGAGATGTGCTGTACTAGAAATCATCTCTCTCTGGATTGTGTTATTGTATAAAAGAGTGAATAGAAAAAAACAAGTATAAAAACTGTTCACATTTTTCTGAATATTTATCAAGACCAATCAATGTGTTAAATACTTTTTAATTCATGAATGATTAACAATATTTAATTATTTCATGCATTTTCATCAATAACATTCAATAAGTATCCAAATAAAATGATGATTATGCACAGGAATATCTAGAAGACCTAGCTGAGGCCTTGCCAAACTTGGGCAGACCTTGTCAGTCCACTCAGCTTTCAGGGTTATTTGTGTGGGAGTGTTTCCAGTGCCTACTTAGGGACACTAAAATCTGTAAATGTTCATGTCTCTTATGTAGTAGTACTTACAAATAGCCCATGAAAAAACCTTCTGTATACATTAAATCATTCTTAGATTAGTTAACACACTTATTCATATAATCATATTAAATGACTTATATGATATTATCTAGAGGAAAAATAATAAAAATAAAACTATGCAAATTTCATACAGATATATTTGTTCTCAAATATCTCAGCCTGAGCTTGAATCATTCTGTGGCTATGGATCATGTAAGGAAAAGAGAACTGATGTATTTGCTACTCATGCTCAGTTCTTAGCAAATCAAGAAGGCACAGGAACCCTTCCTCCACCCTCCTGCCAGCAGTTTCCCAGTGGGCACAAACTTTGCTGCTATTTATGGGCCCCCAGGGTTTGAGTCATGAAGATAGACTCTGCCTATGAATCCCTTTGTATGTTCAACCCATATTCAGCTCATTCCTGTTGCTGCCTTCAGTTAGAACTCAGTCACTACTTAAATAACCCTCAGCTGCTTTTCAGACACCATGTCCAGGTCAGCGGCATGTGACTACTACTTTATAGGACTTCCTGCGTTGGCCCACTTCTGCTGGACCTGGTTACTTACCTATTCCAGATAATGTCACAAATGAAGAGACATCACCAAGCAACTCCTCTGACTTAGAAACTAAATGGAGGTCAGGAATTATGACTGCCCTGTCCAGCCTGCTGATATGGTCCTTTGGCAAAATGGTTTCTTGACTAAAACCTCAGCTTGCTGCACCCTGTGACCACTCCTTTAGCCTGGGTGATTACAACCCAGGTTCAGCTCTGCTGCCTGGTATGTAGGGTGCTCTGCCATTCTTATTTCTTTCTGTATTGCTCCAACATTCTCCTATCTTTTCCCATGGGCAGAGTCCTGTGTTGCTGATTCAGGGCTACACACAGGGAACCAGCTTTGCCTTTGAGTTTATTTAGACTTCTCTCTGTTTCAATTTTGAACTTTCCATCTGTGTTCAAACAGTTCTCTGAGCCTTGATCATTTTGAGTCAATTAATTGACAGCCACCCCCTAAGCCAACAGCATGCACTTTCCTCAGCAAATGTTGTGCTCTCTATGTGTGGTGACCCCTTTCCTCCCTTCCCTCTTTGGTGTGAATCATTTATTAATTCCCAACTCTGTGACAAATTGTTTCTATACCCACCTCTGCCTGCCTCAACAGGTTTACTGTCTGAAAAGGAAAGATGATAAATTCTACTCTTCTCCAAGCACAGAAAAGCACAGCAGGAACATTTAGCTCCCAATCATTAGCGCTTAGAACTCACCCACCTCTTGGGAAAGAGCACTGTTGGGTTTTTTTTTTTTTTTTAACATTTCATTATGAAATAATTTGAGTCTTATTTTTTAAAAGTTGTGAAAATGAAAAAGTAGAGAACATTGCTATGTTTTTGCTGTACAGAAAAACAAAATTTGAAGTTTAAATAGGGTCAATTGATTTGGGGATCAGTCAAAAAAGACCATTTCTATGTTGGTCTGAATTAATTTAAAGAGCTAGCAAAAGAAAGGAGCTCCATTCCAAGTGAAAGAGATATCCCTGCAGGCCTTCAAGGAGCAAACTGCAAGTTGAAGCACCCCTACCCTCCGATGGCAGACAATTGGGATGGTATCTAGAACTTGCTAACACCTTAAATGACAGCCAGCACAAGGCTTGCACAGGAGACATGCACAGGGGTTGGAGGAGTGGCAAACTCTAATTCACAGATAAGGAGCTTATTCTGCTTACACACTAAGTTCACATGACAACCATGAGTGGCAAATGGTAAGAGAACCTGCTGGTGCCTTGATTCCTCTCTGCAAGACTCTTAGCAGAGGCCTTTTTGCCCCAGAGAAACCGACAGTAAATAGATGTTATATCAAACCACAAAGTTCATTATCATTTGCTTATGGAGCTGTAAGATAATAATTATCTGAATTATATTTTCTTCTATAATTAATACATACTTTAGGGGAGATAATTCAAGACAAAATATCCTTTCTCTTCACAAACTTCTGCCCACTAATTTTCATATTTTACTGTTTCTTGCTTACAACAGTCATCAGCGAGAGTCCAGTCTATGCTTCCTGACAAAATTATACATTCTCAATTTTCCTGTCTAGCAAGGACTTATTTACTATTATTTACCTATATTTACTTGGATGTAGTGCAACAGAGTGTACATGAAGATAGAGATATACAACAAGGCAAAGGTAAAGTATATTGGTGGAGGATGATATAGATGAGCTTTGGAAAGTACACTGGTCTTGCTGATATTTAAAACCACACACTTCCTTGAGATATGTAGCTATTCTATGCACTATAGAAAGGTTCAACATCTATTGTGAATTGGATACAATAGTCTTATGTGTTCAAACATTTGGTCTCTGGTGGTTCAACGCATCTCAAGTGTTGTAATTAGCTGTAATTGTGAGCTTAATATAGCCAGGGAAGCTTCAATGGAGGGATTGCCTACATTAGATTGGCTATGGGCATGTCTGGAGAGTGTCTTGATCATTAATTGTTATAGAATGGCCTAGACCACCATCCCTAGGTAGGTGGTTCTAAACCTGAGCCCATGAGTTAGTGACCGAACCAGAAAACACTGTTATTTCTGAAAACAGAAAATTCACTGTTATCACTGAAAACAGAATAACACTGTTATTTCACGCTTGTTCCTTTGAGTTCCTGCCTAAGTTCCTTTCCTGACTTTCCCGGCCCCTACTCCATGAAGGAAATGTAGGACAAATAAGTCAATTTCTTTCCTAGGTTCCTTTGTTTAAGCACCACAACAGAAAGGTATCAATGCCAATAAGATTGTGGAAACTTTAAGAGATGTAGCATGCCTGGACAAAGCAGGTCTGTAAGGATAAGCCTTGTTTTACAGCCCACTTCTTGTAAACCCTCTGCTACTTGACTGTAAGTTCAGGGCACCTTTGTTCCTGCTGCCATTCCTTTTCAAGTGGGATGAGTTGATGCAGTGGATCATCGAAAACTATGACTGACTATAGTTTCTGTCAAGTTGACAAAAAATATAGAATATAAATAATTATTGATAGGTAGATGATAATGATAGGTAGATGGACAGATGATAGATGACAAATGAGATGGATGGATGAACAGATGGGTGGAAGATGATAGATAGATAGATAGATAGATAGATAGATAGATAGATAGATAGATAGA
>JADRCC010517247.1:0-27427 GCA_019843855.1 Hylomyscus alleni
TTTTTTCCACTTGATCTTAGCCAAAAGGCCGAGAAGTGATGCTGAGAGATTTTTATGTTTTTAGATTTTAGATTTTTATTTAGGTCAAGGTGTTGTTAAATTCCCCTACTCATTGGAAAGGATCACCTCACGTTACAGAAGCAAAGACATATCTTTTTCTTATTGAACTGAGAGAGTGAGCATAACATGTCTTTTGTGGTGTTTGAAAGCCTCTTCAGTTCTACATGGAGCTCCATTTGCTTCCTTAGTCCAGTCAATTATGCTCACATGTGGGCAGGACAGCTATGTCTACGAGTGACAGAAGAAAACATGGCCCCTTACCACCTGCTAAAAATACCCTTCCTTTATAAGGAAGGTCTGCCAACTGTTTCCTTGTATGCAACCATAGGTAAAGTTGTGACTAGATTTCCCCAATGTGCTGTGACTCAATTTATTAGATAAATGAGTCTGTTAGAAAATTTCATTTAAACTGACAAATTTATCTCCAATAGAATGCTCCACAGGGGTATGGTCCTTATTTTTCATCACTTTCAGGTTTCCACCAATGTCTGGAGGAACTGAAGGTATTTAGCCTCAGGGTGACATATGAACCAATTTCAAATGTTTTGTGGACTGTTATGCAGAGTGCTATTACACTTGTCTTCCAAAGCCACGCACGCGAAACAAAAACTAGACAATCATGGCTACCAAAAGATGGAAAATACTGTTTCAGGGGGCACAGCCTCTAATCCCCTCCCCAAGAGATAATTAATCTCTTGGCATTTTTCAGGAAGGTGTGTGTCAGAGAGGAGTTGGAACAGGCTCTAAGGGGAAAGCTCTCCACCCTAAAACCTCTAACGATCAGCAATGACTACATCGAACATTTATTTTGCACTCAATTTATGGCACAATATCTGAGAGGCATTTTGTTGGGGGCCAAATACATGCTGATGTTTTTATAAGCTAGAATTTTCATTATTTTTTACCTCCTTTTAAATATTTCAATGGGAATGTAGAAATTTCCCAAGAGGCTAAATTCTAGTAAAGTTGTAATTGAGTTTGGCATCATTTTTGTCTTCAAGACACAGTTTTGGGTTATATACAGTCCTAAATTTCTTGTCTTATCTCTTACTGGGGCAAAGTTTAATTTATAAAAATTCATATACCAGAAAAGGCATAATCTGTTCATCACCTACTTTTAGAAATTATTAATTGATTGTTATTATTACATGAATATATGTATATATAATATGTATTTTGTATGCACAGATTTACATAACTACAGCCTACTAATCAAAAAAGAGGCTATCAGTCTGAGAGTGGGGCATCATGGAAAGGGTCAAGGGAGGATAGCTGGAAGGAGCTGGAGGAGGGAAAGGCAGAATAGAAAACATGTATTCTATTTCATGTATTCTATTTCAATTAAAACATAGTAGAGGATGGTCAAGTCAGTCATCAACGGGAGGAGAGGCCCTTGGCCCTGTGAAGGTTCTGTGCCCCAGTGTAGGTGGAATACCAGGGCCAGTAAGCAGGAGAGGTTAGGGTGGCAAGCAGGGGGAGGGGGATGGAACAGGGGTTTGTTCTTGTTGTTTTTTGTGGTTTTTTTTTTGAAGGGGAAACTGGGAAAGGAGAAAGCATATGACATGTAAATAAAGAAAATATCTAATAAAAAACATAATTATTCCTCACAAGGTATTTCATCAAATAATATGAAAAAATTTTAAAGACATTAATTTATAGGACAGAATAATATTTCTGTAATGATGTGCATATCCTAAACTGGAACTTGAGGACATATTAAACTATGTGATTAGTAAAAACTAAGTTTAGAAGTGGCATCAAAGTTGCTAATCAATTGCCTTTAGGATGCAAAGAGTCTCGCTAGGCTCCAGATCAGAATATACCAACCAACCACATGAGTCCTTGTGCGTGCACCTGGGAGGCTGAGGAGAGAGAACTATACAGGTGACAATACAGGTACAAAAGACATTGCTTGGAGGGTGAGCCCTAAGTCAAGGAGTGTGGAAATCTTACAGGAGCTGGAAAAGGCAAAGGCAAGACCTCTCCTCTAGAGCTCACTAATGAATGTCAGCACACCCACACTTATTCCAGCTCAAGGAAACACATTTTGGGCTTCAGGTCGACAGAAATGGCAGAGAATAAATTTGTATTGTTTTAAGCTGTTAAATATGTGGTAACTTTTACAGAAAGAACTGAATTATCTCTACCATTATAGATAGACAGTTCTTTGGGTAATTTTTAGGTAAAAGGAATATTTATACACTTAGAAAGAGGTAGTTTAATTTGTGAGGCTTCAGCTATGATGAGATGTGTCTAATAACCATAAATGAGGTTTGAATCCATGCTACCAGAAGTCAAACAGTTTACTGAAACTGCTACTTTTACTCTTGTTAACAATTGCATATGTGATGGAAATCATGGCCCTCCTCTCCTGGCACCATTGTATTTTACTGCTTATCTCTAGTTCTTAAATTTCAAGCTAGAGCGTCTGCTTACTTTAATGTATACACTGTGATTTATCTTGTAGGCTTTCCGTTATATGCTAGTTATGATTCAAGTTTAACAAGAAAAGCAAATATTTGGAGAGAGAAAAACAGGACTTCTACAAAAACTGGTGAGATTATTTATACTGATGGAGATATTGTTCTTTCAAGAAAACCAATTAAAATCTATGATCATTCTTTCAAATCATTCTTTAAATTCCCATTTATATTCATAGGTTCTTTTTCTCACACCCCCATCTTTATAAATAATGTATTTAATCAGAGTCCAAAAACAAGCCAATCATTCAACCAAAGGAATGACCCACTCTTCGAACATATGCAAAAAAAATAAACAAAACCCAAACAATTAAAATTTATCAGGAGTCATTCTGAAAATGAACACAAACGACTTGAATAACGTTCCTCATATTCTATAGTTCTATCTGACTAGTACTGAAAGAAAGGACAAAAGAGCAACATCTTTGATGACTAACGTTTTGTGTTCTGGTAGACTACTTATTTAGGTGTGAAACCCTCCTCCTCTTCGATAAAAGCCCTATGACTTAGTATGTGAAATGAAGTTCTAAATGCCCTCATCAGAGGTAGATGCGATGAGGTGCTTGACAGGCAAAGATTATATTCTTTGAAAAGTTGCAGGAGAAATTCCTTAGCTGTATTTACTTATTTTGAAAGTGTAAGGACCAGGTATGATGGAACAGACCTTTCATCTCAGAACTCAGGATGCTGAGTCAGGAGGATTTCATGTTCCATGCTAGCAATTTCCAAAGTATTTTGAGCTATGTAATGAGACATGAGAGGGGGGAGGGGGGAGGGAGGGAGGAAGAGAAGGAGGAGAGGAGGGAGGGAGGGAGGGAGGGAGGGAGAGAGAGAGAGAGACAGACAGACAGAGACAGAGACAGAGACAGAGACAGAGAGAGACAGAGAAAGGTGGGGAGATGACTGGACATATGGCACAAACATTAACATATAAGCACACATCAAAAAGATAAAAATCAAAGAAGTATATATTTGATTTCACATTTTACTTAAAACAATTATCTTCAGAGATAAATTCTTTATAAATACTATGAAAAACCCAGATGTTCAAGAACCAGGATAATCTATATGGCTCCTGTGATGGCCAGTTTTCTGTTTCCACTTGGCTAGGCGATGAGGCTCAGTTGTTTGGTCAAAAATAGCCATGGCATTGTAGAAAGTTTTAGATATGATTAATACTTGTATCCAGTAAACTCAGTAAAGCATGTTCCCTTCTATAATGTGGCTGTGACACTTCCTATCAGCCAGTTTTCTGAGCCAAGAGAGAAGTTCCATAGGTAGAAGACATTCTATCTCAAAACTGAATAGGGACATCAATTTTGCTAGAGAGTCCCACGGGCAGGCCTTTACTGAAAACTGCCTTTTCTGGGCTGCAATGCCAGCTGGCACTGGATGCTTTAGCCTGTTATAATCATGTGATCGCTCTTCATCTCTCTGTCTCTCTGTCTCTCTCTCTGTCTCCCTCCTCTCTCTGTGTATTTGCCTCTGTCTCTCTCCCCTTTTCTCTTTCCTCTTTTTCTCTGTCTCTGTCTTCTTTTATATGTCTCCTTGCTTCTATTTCTCTGTGTATCTCTCTCTCTCTTTCCCTGTCTTTGTCTGTCTCTGTGTCTCTGTGTCTTTCTCTGTCTCTGTCTGTCTCTATCCTTGTGTCTCTGTCTCTGTCTCTCTCTGTCTCTCTCTTTGTTCATCTTCCTTGGGTTTGTTTTTCCATCAAGACTCCACCATTTTGCAGTTTCTGAATTATTTTGCATAAGCTTTATTTTTGTAAAAAAAACCCAATAAGTAAAGAGTTTTTTCTTTTTTTAAATTTATTTTTAATGAGCAAACAAAAACAACTAGAACAAACCTCTGTTGCCTCCCCCCTCACCATGTCTGCCACCCCACTCTCTCCCACTTATTGGCCCTGTCATTCCCCTATATTGGGGCACAGAACCTTCACAGGACCAAGGGCCTCTCCTCTCATTGATGACTGACTTTGCAATCCTCTATTATACACATGCTGCCAGAACAATCAGTCCCACCATGTATAGTCCTTGGTTGGTGGTTGAGTCCCTGGGAGCTCTGAGGGCATTGGTCAGTCCATATTGTTGTTCATCCCAAGAGGTTGCAAAGCCTTCAACTCCATTGGTTCTTTCTCTAACTTCTTCATTGGGGACCCTGTACTCAGTTCAATGGATGGCTGTGAGCCTCTACTTCTGTATTAGTCAGGTACTGTCAGAGCCTCTCAGGAGACAGCTATATCAGGCTGGAGTGCCCTTCCTTCAGTCTCTGCTCCATAGTTAGTCTCTGCAACTCCTTGCGCAAGTAAAGAGTTTTATATAGACATTCTAACTCAAGGTGGGCATGTTTTTTGTGTGTGTGTGTGTTTCATGTGTATGCTTGCATGTGAAGATCATGAACAACCTTTAGTGTTGCTTCTTAGGGGTAGTCCAACTTGCTTTTCATTGACATGGAATTTGTCCAGTAGACTACTCTGGCTGTCCATCAAGGCCTGATGATTCATCTGTCTCAGCCTACTCTGTTTTGGGATTATAAATAGTTCTATAGACAGTCTATTTCATGTCTACCATGTTTGGCCTTCTCATGTGAGTTCTGAGAACTTGAACTCTGGTCTTTGTGCTTGTGTGACAAGCATTTTTCTGGCCAAGCTATCCCCCCAGGCCTTCTGACTCTTTCTAAATCCCCCTTTAGTGACAATCACTATTGTGTTCCAGTTTTTAAGACTGTCTATTGGTGACTATTTTTCAATCATGCTCTAGCCAATGATATTTAAACACAATTGCTGTAACTGTTGTTAAAATACACTCAATGACTCTGGATCAAGTCTATCTTAAGCCTTGTTTTGTCTTCTATAAAATAAGACCTTTTATTAATATTTAGGATAAAGTTGTATTTGCATTTTCTTTAGGCTCAAAGTGAAATTTCCGATTAAAACCCTACAAAAGCTTTTGGAATAGCCAGATAATTAAAATCAAAGCAAGCCATAGTCAGAAGGCCTAGGTTCTTTCAAGATTAATAATACAAATTAATATGAAAGTCATTCATATTAATATGGAAGGGACATTCAAAGAGCAAGACTGAAAATATTTCAACTCTAAAACTCCCTTTCTTTGATCGATGCTGAGGAATTTCCCCCTTATGTAGTTTGTGATTCAGATTATTGTCTTCATAAACATGTTCCTTTTTACAGAATTAACTGTGCCCTCTATCATCTGACATAATAAACGAAAGTCATTTCTCTTAAACACATCAACAGCTCAAGGAAAAAAACAAGTTTTCTCCCTAGGGCTGGGGGAGGACTTTGACTTTGCACTTTAAAATCATTGCTCTGTTCCAAGAGGATATTAGGATCATTTGACTGACAACAGGAAAAATTTTCCTGGCAGAGAAGGAGGCCAGAGGAGATTCATATGCAGACAAAATTTTAACTATCGGCTTGTTTGTATCTCCCATGTCTACTCTAATATGCCAAGCTGGGATAAATCAAATGGGCTCTAAAAAATGATAGATAAAACTGTGATTTTGCAATAATTCTGGAGTTTTGCAGACTATCTATCTTAAGCATGCCTTTTTCTCCTAGTGTTATTTATTACCAGATAAAGATAAACAGCTATTTCAATATACTCAGAAAAACTCCTCCAAAACTCTGCATTTTAAGTGTTATAAAGATATGATAGTTTTGTTTAAGTGCCAGTGTGAGGTTAAAGAGACTGAGCCACACAGAGAGATGTGTAAAAGCTGTTGGAAACCAGGATGGGGAGGAAATCAGATGATGTAGTTTAGTGCTTGGTAGATGGGTCCCTTTTTCAGGAGGCCATACTCAAAGGGGTCATCAGAACTCAAGTGTTCTAGCACAGCATCTAGGGCAAGCATTTATACAGTTTGCCTGTTTTTCAGATGCTTATGGCTGGTCATCTGTCATGTGTGTAGGAACTGGCCCCAGGCACAACTATATAGGGTACAGCACACATGAGTGGACATCAGGAAGCAAAGCTGGGAGCCTTCAAGATGGATTCCAGATTAGGTTTTATAGCAACTTTAGAACTGTTCAGTTCTTTCCTGGATTTCTCAATGCTGATCATCTACATGAGAATGTGCAGAACAACAGTTGTAGATTTCACTTGTGATGCAAATTCCAATCTATATGATAATATTTGTTGAGAAGTTCAGGACCACTTTATTTCTGTGTGTAAGAGGAACAGATCAGAGCTGGAGAGATGGCTCAACTGTTAGAATTGTCTGCCCTTGCAGAGGACCAGGTTCAGTTCCCAGTACCCACATAGCTGTCTGTTAGCTTCAGTTCCTAATGTAGGTTTTAGGTTAGAAATAATCTTATAATTTTTTGGTCTCATTTTAATTATAACTACTATTTTATTATTTTGGAACATTTTCTCCAAAAATTACTATTCCTTATTTCCTACAATGTTTGCTATTTGATAGGAAAGCTATCTTTCATTTTATACATTTCAATTTATTTTCCTCTCTGCTTCTTACTCTCAAATATCAGGTTGGTTTATTTTAAACCTTAGGTGATAAAACAATTTCACAGTTATTTATCTATGTTGGGTATACTATACTAATAAACCATGAGTCTGAAAAGCGATTCATTAACCTGGTTAAAAATTAACTAAAAATGATTTATATCTTAGGAAATACTGAAGAATTGTAATAGTTATGTCCAGTAAATTTTAGCTTGCCTTTTTGGTTGCTTGGTCTAAACATAAGTTTTAGGGATTATGATGCTAAGATTTTAGCTGATATCTGACTACAGGGAGCATAATCGTGTCTTACTCTTCTTCATTCTCTAGGAGGTACCGTTTCAGAATGCCCAATACTCTGCTGTTACTGTCTGTCTGCTAATCTATGTTTAAAGACAGTTCCAATTAACTCTAGAAAAATTAAAATGAGACTAACACTCTTCCCCCCCCAAGGAATAGTACACAGCAAATATAGTGGTGTCACATTTATCAAATAAATGCTCTAAAGTGCTAAACAGAGCTTATTTCCACTGTCAAGGAAGTACGTATGTGGAGCTTACTATCCTACAAGAGGATGATCTAAAAACTTGACTTATATTAATCTATTTATTCCTCTAGCAAAGCTAGGAATGGGCACAGTGTTTTCAGATATAGGTTAATTATACTGATAAGAAAACCGAGTAGGAGGAAGGTTAGGAACTTACCATAAGTCATACATTCAAGTCACAATGCTGGGATTTGAAACCAAGCAGTTTACCTGCATAAGCCCTTTTTCTTCATCACAGCATGGCCCACATTTACTATACTGCCTATGTATACTCGATCACTTTTCTGTGTATAGAGCATATTGTCCTGCAGATAGGGAATATGAAAACATGCATGAGACAGTTTCTGCTTTCAGGATCCCTAAGTTGGAAAGAGAAGAGCAGTATAAGAGTGTAAACAACATTAGGCAGCAGATTCTGGAATAAAAGTCATTTGGTTGATGAGTTCTCTAGAAATTGTAATGTACCATGGTCTTGAGAGCAGATAGGATTTGGAAAGAGTTCACATATCTTGATTTTCGAGACATTTGGCCTAAAGATCAAGGACTTTTTATGCTCTGCAATAGTCATCTGAAATATGAATAGCTTAAAAATGCATCTCAGACTCACTCAGACAGATGGTCTGAAATAATTTGAATCATCTGTGGGCATAGTGAGCACTTGATTAACCCTCAGCAGGTGAGTGAGACTCCCTAATACAAAACAAAGGGATTCAAAACTGCCATCATTGTGCCATAAACAGAAGAATTAGAGGGAGTGGATAATTCAGAAGATGCTGTCTCAGTGCCTTTAAAAGTGGGACATGTAACGCCTTGGGCTGCAAACAATTAGTCCTGCGTGTCACCGAAGCTTTGGAGTGACAACACCCTTTGACAGCTCTGAACGATGAGTCTGTGCCCAGGAGAACAGCATCCAGGAACTGCCTTGATTTGATACTTCTCTTTGTTTAAAGCAACCAACACTTCAGTGATCTAGTGTACTCCAGGGTTCTATTTATCTGTTCATGCTGTAATGCAATTGTTTCAGAAGAAATAATGGGTAAGTTAAATAACATGGCCAATGGCACCCCAGGATAAATAAGAATATGGGAAATTTTAAATTGCTAAAACTCCCATACATTTATGTCTGCCATCTCTTTCAAGTTAAGAAGTGATTGGATTTTTCTTCTCCATATCTTACATGCTGTATGAACTATATTTTGTACCCTGACTCCTATTTTTATCTAATTAAAACTTATTCTTTTAATTTCTTGTTTGTAGAAAACATCAGTTACTTAACATTAACACATTTCACAGAGTTTGTTTAATTAATATATGACTTGAAGCCTGGGGTCATCATTTTCTACCTTTTTAGTTGTTCAAATCTAGAGAGCCTGAATTCTTTCCTTTCTCCCCTTCACAGCTAATTTGTATGTTGTCTCAATCATACCTCTCAAATAAGTCATAAATGTGTATAGTTCATGAAGTCTAATGATTTCTCAGACCCAGGGGCATGTATATTCTGGCTGAAAATAAACTCTGGTGTTCTGACTCCTGACTCAGCCATCTCTCTGATGGAGAAGACTCAGAATGGGAAATTTCATCTAATTCTGATTTCTCTTTTTTTCAGTAAAGTATTACATAATAAAAGATCCAGTGTTCATTGCAAATGTCAGAGGGAAAGTGTGGAAATCACAACCCATGGTAATGTGTGCAAAATAATGTCAGCTGTGAGAAATGGCTCTGCAGTCATGATTCTACTCCTAGTAAAGAACATTGCTGAACATCCACAAGGTCAAGGTCTTGACCCATGCTAAGGGTCTTCCTGTCATTACCTCCCCAGGAATATGGTATTAGCAGTCCTTTCTTTCTTCTCCTCCTGATTTCTTGCCCTTTCCTTTTTGACTATAAGTATCTTCATATTCCTTTTTCTTTCTTTCTTTCTTTCTTTTTTTTTTTTTTTGTTTTGTTTCTTCGAGACAGGGTTTCTCTGTGTAGCCCTGGCTGTCCTGAAACTTTCTCTGTAGAACAGGCTGGACTCGAACTCAGAAATCTGCCTACCTCTACCTCCCAAGTGCTAGGATTAAAGGCACGTGCCACCACTGCCTGGCATATCTTCATATTTCTAACATAAAAATAAACAAAGCAAGTATTGATCTTTTTAAAAAAGCCAACTTAAATAAACCTAGACTAAACCTAGTAAATTTATTTGTTCTGCTTCTAGAAACCATGAAGAGTTTCTTTAGTCAGAATGCTTAGAACAGAGCACTGTAGGGCTTTGCTCATTGCCTGCATATCTCATACTCCTTAAAGTCTGCAGTTGCTGACTTGGCTACCATCACGGCTTCCATCTTGGCTACCATCTTTGTTTTAAGCATACAGGAAAAACAATGGTTGAGAAAATTGCAAAGCTACAGACTTCTGCAACAGCATGGTTTCCTGGCTTTCTTTCTATCTCTGAGATGTTCATATCTTGCACTATGAGCTCCTTTTCTGCTTTCCCCTTCAGGGTTATTGAAGCACATAGTAAATGTTGGTTAAATGCTAGACATTCTCTGGGTAGTCTCACTGACCTCATTGGTCATCTTCAGGCATGACAAATAGGAGAATGCTTCAACCTCATCTCTTTCTAGGAGGGACTGACTTAGCTGTGGAGAATGTACACAGAGTTTCCAACTTTGGGCTCTGGAGTGTTGCTTTTAACTGAGCTACTATACCTCAGTCCAAATCTTTTGTGTAGGACCTAATCCAACAAGGAATAAGAAGTGTTTGAAAAGATAACCATTAGAAGATGTGGTTGTTTCAGCCCTAGGAGGAACCTGTGCAAGATGAATCTGGAAACCTTGATATATAGAAGGATAGGGACATCTTCAAAGACTGGTTAAAAAGGGGTAGTTTGAGGAATAATCAGAATAATAATAATAACAAAGCAGCATAAAAAACCCAAAACATGAACTCTCTGTGAGCCCATATGGAAGGAAATCCATAAACCACATTGGTTGTCTTAGGAGAATACTGGAAACCAACTCATTAATCTGAAAAATAGTAAATGAATACATGTAACCTGCCTTCCAGTACTAGCTTCCTGAGTGCGATCAAGTATTTGATGAATGAAGGCCTCCTCCCATAGAAGTATTTAACCTAGTCAATGAACATAAACTTAAAAAAGTAGCATTATATTACTGCTTTGCAAATAATTTATGTAATGGTGGATCCAGGTGAAGATACAAATAAATATACAGAACAAGTTTACTTACAAGTACTACTATAAAAACTCCTAAAAATATTAGTATATAGGGGCTGAGAAAGTGACTCTTACTGTCAGTAAAGTGTTTGTAGCACAATCATGAGAACCTAAGACTGGTTCATTAGAACCAAAAACAAAAGTTGTGTGAAGCAGGTCTATAGTCCATGTGCTGAGGAAGTCAAGAGAAGAGCATGTTTGGGGTTGGCTGCCTGGCTGGCTGAGCTGAATTGGTGAGCTCATGTTCAGTGAGAGACCCTGTCTCAAGAAATAAAGTAAGGAGTGATCGAGGATGACATTGGGCTCTGGCCTCCATACACATTTATACACACACATAGATATTAACAAAACATTTATTATTCATTAAAGATGACTAAAATGATTTATATAGTAAATCAAAATGGTTTAATACTTAGTAACAAGCTAAAATATTTCAGCATGTTATAAATCTAAGGACAAAGTCATGAGATCTTTTACCATAGCCCTGAAAATACACTGGACAAAAATTGAGTACCTATTTTTAAGATAAGAGCTAATGTCAATTAATTACAATAATAAAATACAACTCAGTCTCAAAGATAATGTCTTTATGGACAATATCTTAATGGAGAAAACATGGGAGATAATGCCTACAGTTGGCACCAGAATAAAGAAATCCACCATCCTCTCTGAGCTGGTGCTCTGAGCAGACCTTGGGCGCAAACTCTGCAGCCAGTCCCACAACACCCAAAGGAAGCTCCACTCCCAGGTGCTCTAACATGCCCAGGATCAGAGGTGAGAAGGCTACAACATCTGTCCCAACACTGGGAGTAACTGGGACCAGCAAGACCCAGACACACAGGAACTCCACCAGTCCAGTGGCACTGCTTCCTTCTGGTCTGCCTGGGCCAGTGCCCTGAGCAGACCTTGGGTGCAAACTCCACAGCCAGTCCCACAAAACCCAAAGGAAGCTCCACTCCCAGACACTCTGACAAGCCCAGGATCACAGGATCCCAGAATCACAGGATCACAGAGACAGCTTGACTCTGAGGAGTTCTGACATGACCAGGATCACAGGAAGGACAGGCTACAGTCAGATTTAGCAAGGGCAGGTAGCACTAGAGATAACCAGATGGCGGGGGGTGGGGGGACAAATGTATTTTAAGTGTCCTGACCACATGTGTACGTATGCTCAGATGTGTATAGTGATGAATTTATCATTTTTACTTTGGTCATCAATGTATAACATGTACATATGTCAAATCAGTCACCACACTGTATATCTATTTCTTATCTATCTATCTATCTATCTATCTATCTATCTATCTATCTACTTTTTATCTAATTTTTATATGTATGGGTTTTGCTTGCATAAATGTCCATGCATTGCCTATGGATGCCAGAAAAGGTTGGTAGATTTCCTGGAACTGGAGTTATGGATAGCCGTGAGACATCATGTTGGTGCTGGTAATCAAACCTGGTCCTGTAGAGAGCAGCTGAGTTTCTTAACTGCTGAGCCATCATTCTAGCCACAAGTACATATATTTTTGCCAATCAATTATGAACATTTTTGAAAAGGTAAAAGCCTTAAAACATTGACCCATAACATTTCTCAAAACAAATCCACAAAATTACCTTTTCTGGAAAGCCTTCTAAATGTTTCACATAATGACAAGGTGAGCACTTACCAGTCATATTGTGCATACTATGTGCCAGACATGGATTTAGAACTCTACAGATAATTATTTGTTGAATATTTAAATAGCCATAAGACATAGGCATTACTACTGTTTCCCTGTGGATATCAGCACTATATAAGGAAGTGCATTATTTCGTATGCATCAAGAAAGAGACAATAGAATTTAGAGATTCAAAGGGAACAGCTATAAGGTTGGATCAGTAAAAAAATGGTTGATTAGTAGCAGCAAAATTTGAAAGAAGGAAGTAATGGGCTGATTGGTTAAGTCCCAGTTTGATGATACAGATTATGTCTCAGCCCTTCAAGAATCCGAGTTCTAATTGGACTAATTAACTTAAACTGAATAGGATGTCTCATTATTTTTCATTTCAGTGTGATCAAATATCCAAAAATATCAGTTTTATGGAAACTTACACTGAGTAGATGAGTTTACTAGTGTGAGTCTTGAATACCATGGGAAATGTACAGAAAAACATGCTGCACTTTAGTAGTATTCTGCTGCTGTAGACCGCAACTAGGGTCAGGTGTTCATGAGCTTTCAATGACCAGGACTTGCTGCTAAGAAGCATGGCTGAGTTAGGGCATTCTCTGCAGCACAGTGCAGTGAGAATAGAGGAGCTTTTCTTACACCGATCCATCTATGTAAACTATGCATGTAGCCCAGATGTGAGTTCCATTTTATAGCCAACACATCTCTTTGATTCCAAAATCTTACACTGGCTTTCTCTTAAGGAGAATGGAGATCTGGGCCACTGAGGCTCTTGCTGCTTTTTAATCCTAGACTTTCAGTTCTTTTAAAAATGGAAAGACTTGCAAATAAGGATGGTGTAAAAGTAGTTTTCAACTGTGTCTTATGTGCACATTTTACAATCTGAGAATTCTTTTGGAGGGGGAGAGGGCAAGAAAAATAGGACAGGGAAGGGAGGGAGAGAAAAGAGATGCGAACTATAGATGAGAAAATAAAATGAAGAGCTTTTTCCTAACAGGTGGTGCAGTTTAATAACAGGACCAATAAAGAAGCATTGAGGCTTATGGTGCAGATGTTGCTTAGTCATCTAAACTTCTGGTACGTGGTTGCTGTCATGTGAACCCATTGAAGGAACCTAACCTGTTTTCCAAATGATGTCTACCAATCAAGAAGAGCAAAGCAGTTCCACAGCAGTTATAAATACAAGAAGATGGTGTGGTCATGGATCATGGAAGAGTCAAACAAGTGTATTTCTGGAATACAGAGCTTCTTTTAGTGAATTTTGATGATGCAAGACTCAGAAATCTACTCAACATAAGCCACACTTAGCTCTTTCTACTGACATAATATTCAAACTTGAGGTGAAGAGGCACGGAAACTTTTACCTATGAATCACTATAATGTAGGAAAGCAAAGTGTCTGCAACAAAGATTCACATGGTCCTTAGGAGTAATGGATATATAAAGATTCAAAAACTGAAGGCCAGAATTTCTGTTATGTATCCAGGATGAAAACACACACGTTTTCCTGGTTTACATTTATGGCAAAATGATTTTCCTACAAGGTTTTAAAGACTTTTTGAACACTAAGTCACTTAAGTATTCAATAACTTTGTTTTTCATTTTGTCTTGTCTCTTTCCTAATCTCTGAACCTCACCAAACAAAACAGAAAGAAAAGAAGGCATCTGAATGTAATGAGAAGAGAACATGTTTAAGAAAATGTAGGTGACTTATCCCTGTTGCTAGGTTTTGATTGTAATTATTTATTTTATTTCTAACTAGTTAAAAAATCTAAAAAAGAATAGTATTTCATGACATGAAAGTTATGTAGAATTCAAACTTTCATATTTAGAAGTAAAGTTTTATTGAAATACATTACTATTTACTCAGTTTTGTGCTAGCTTTGACTGGTCTATCCAATAAATGATGGGAGTCATAGCAGAGACTTTACATGGCCCACAAAGACAAAATATTCACTATTCAGTCACAGAAGGAATTTAACAATCTCTTCCATAATAGAATGTCAAAAAGCAGTATTTGGGGTAATGTTCAAATTTCTATTCCCTCAACTTATTTATTGGCTAAGAATCTGATTAAGACCTATACATTGTTTAGTGATATTGTTGAACTAAAAGGAAAGGCTTAAGTGTCCAATTAATTTTCTTTTAAAAAAACCAATAGAACCGTAGAAACTGAAGGCCCATGTTAGAGTATTGTGCCATCTTCCTTGTGAAAGGTAAACCATGTAGAATGAAATACCCGTAGATCTGCAGAGACTCAGAACCAATCTAGTAGTGTTGTGAAGAACTGAATAAAAGAAAGGAGTAAAAATACAGAGAAGGAGGGAGAGAAGGAAAGGGAGAAAAAGGAATGAAGGAGTGGGTGAGAACCTTCAAGAGAAACATCTCAAAATCTTCTAAGAGTTAGAAAATGGCATCAATAAACGGCATGAATAAATGCTGTTTTATTGGAGGAATCTGGAAATAGCAGAGTTACACATTTAGGATGAATCGCAGCTCGAATCCAAAGAATTTAGCAGAAAGTGCATAGAAAGGCACTATGATTTCAAAGCTGTATCACTACCTATCTAGATCTCCAGAGGAAGACAGAATAGCTGACGTATGGTGTATAACCAGCAAATATTGAATGATGGTGAGCTTCCACAGGTTAACTAATGTGGTGGTTTGAATGAGAAACTTTCTCCATGGGCTCATGTATTCTGAACACTTGGTACCCTGATGGTACATTTGTTTGAAGAGATTATGGAATCTTTAGGAGTTGAAACCTCCCTGGAGGAAGTTTGTCACTGAAGGTAGACTGCGAGTTCATAGTCCAACTCCATTTACTGTTCTCTTTCTTCGATCCTGTGTTTTCTTGTAGCAACAGAAAAGTAATCTACACACAAGTAACTTTGTTAAGTTCTGTTCTAGTAGATGAGGGGGCGAGAATACCTACTTCTTATTGTTGCTGTGAAAACTACATTTATATAAAGCCTGGTATCAGAGGGCCTTGACTAATGGCTAAGTATATGGCCCTGGCTGCTCGGAATTTACTCTGTAGACCAAGCTGGCCTCAAACTCGCAGAGATCCATGTTTCTGCCTCCCGAGTGCTGTGAATAAAGGCATGGTCCACCACATCTGGCCTGTTACTATTACTTCTATCTCATTATTTTAAGGATACTGTCAAGCAGATAGTAGTTATTCAGAGTATGTGTTGACAGTATAATTAGGAAAAAAATATCTCTCAACAGCCAGCGTTAACCTGTCTGAAGGACTGTGATCTGAACGGACAGCCAACATGACAAATTGTCTGAGCTGTTATGAGCTGAGATTATTACAGTTGTAAGTTCCTTTTACTCGCAGTAGCCTTAACATTATCAAGCCTATGAGGCCCTGGAGACACATCGGCCTTGCACTGTTATAAGATATTACACAGAAATAGCACAGTCCATTGATGATTACAATCAGACATGAGTTTGATTGAGATAAAGAGGCAAAGGAGACAGAAGGAAAAAAAATCTATGCATTTTCTGAAGAGTGCCACATGCCGAAAAAGTTCTTTTTCCAAGCCTTTCAGAATATGAAGGGCTCTGCGCGACTGTTTTCCTCACACATTGAAGACAGAAGCCAAAAGGAAATCAAACCTTTAGTTCTGGCCTGTCCATGACCTTCCTTAGAGGTTAATTGAGATAGGAAAGAAAAAGTAACAAATCTTTCCGTGTTCAATTATAGCAGACATTTCCCAGTCTTTTTCTTTCTTTCTTTTTTCTTTTCCTTTTTTCCTTTCTTCATCCTTTTTCATAATTATGAAGCATTAGAACTAACCGTAAAAAGGGCTGGATTTATGAAACTCCTCATAATTCAAACAAGAGCCAGAGAACATAAAAGTTTGAGGCTGAGATTTTTCTTTGTGTGAATGTGTGCATGTATGTGTGTGTGTGTGTGTATGTGTGTGCACACATATGTGTGTGGTGCGTGTGTGTGTGCATGTATGTGTGTGTGCATGTATGTGTGTGTGCATTTATGTATGTGTGCATGTATGTGTTTGGTGCATGCGTGTGCATGTGTAATACAGTTTCACAGCACACTGAATTGCATTGCATCATTCGATTCTAACATCTCTGAGGCAGGCAAGGCAAATCACTACTCCCAACCCCCATTTAGAAAGAAATATACTAAAATTGAAATCAGAAAAATTTCTTCCAAGTTCACATGGATAGAATGCATCAAAGTCCAGACAAAAATTCCAGCTCTTTGTCTAGCTCTTCCCACCAGAGGATACTTTCTTTGTCCACCAGCCTCCAGGACAAAGGGGTAAAGAGCAGAGGATGATGGACAAAGGCAGCCTATGAACAAACCTCCAGGCCTTGAACTGAGCTAGCCATAGGCTTGGCCGTCTTTATATAAAACACATGCCTTGATGACATTTATCATGTTGGATGTGCATGTAAAAGTGACACTCTGCTCGAGGGGACCTGGGTCACATTCATGAAAAAGGTAACTACAGATGAAGTTCAATCCTGTTTGAATCATGTGCTCATTCATGGGAAGGAATCTATTTTATGAGACATTAACTTTGAATCACATTGTATTTGTTTCACTAAAAATAAGCCATTTTCATGTTTATATATTGTATGCATAGTTTGCAACTTTTAATAAGTTTTATCTTGACTATTAGTGGATTATCCAGAGACATAGTTTACAGAGACAATGGAGTAAATGTGGTGACTAAAGTCTCCTCCACAGTAATACTGGAGCTACTACATTTTTTGCATCCAGTGAGATTTATATTTGTGAAAGTGTTGGCTTTTCTTTTATAGTAGCTTAGATTTTCATATTACATGTGAACTCTATCACCTATTATGTATATTATATATAATTATACCATATACATATATAAAATGCATATGGGTATATTCCCTAAATATAATTAAAAGCTACATAAATTGATACTTGGATGGTCACTGCAGAAAATAAATGATTCTCTCCTAAGCATCTGGATTAGTAATATTTAAATATCCTCATTTAGAATATTTTAATAATGCTAAGGATAAAAGGCTAGTATTAAGCATGTAATACTTTTGAGAAGTTTAAGTAAAATTTATTCCAAACACTGTTTCAAGTGTGTTTGTGTATATGAGTCTTTAGGGGGTATGCTTGCCAAGATGGAGCACATTGATTTGAGCGGAATCTAAACATGGCTGTAATGACAATGGATTGCAAACACATTCAAGCTGTTTGAGAAACACTGTTTGATCTAACAGTTCTTTCTTTTTTTACCCTACCTATTCCATAAATATCTGAAGGGGAACTCCAGTAGATCATGTACAGGAAAACTAAGTTTGTGGGTGCTTAGTGCTGACATGAAGT
Source organism: Hylomyscus alleni (assembly GCA_019843855.1). Taxonomy (NCBI): domain Eukaryota; kingdom Metazoa; phylum Chordata; class Mammalia; order Rodentia; family Muridae; genus Hylomyscus; species Hylomyscus alleni. Next base: position 17,802 of record JADRCC010517247.1, read on the forward strand.
CATCGTTGATATCCAACATCTGTAAGGAAGATGCCCATCATAGAATGACATAGCTAACTGACACACAGTAACTGAGGGACTCTACAGTCCACTAAATAGAGCTTATAATCTGATTCACTTGAAGTCAATCTACTTGTATGAATAGTTTATTTTTCTGAAAAGTCTTGTCACAAGCTATTTTGAAACTCTGAAGTACTAATGTTAATAACCCACCCATAATTATTTCTCTACAACTTATGCTGTTATGAGTTACGTAAGGAAAAATGGTAAAAATGAGAAAAAAAGAGTTCTCAACTTGAGCTAAATAGGTGAGAGATAGACTAAATTATAGTACTTATGTTGAAAATACTATTTTCCAGCATTTGAACTTTTCCATTATGGCATGACTAAGAAAAAATTGCACGCCTACAGATTTGAATACACAATGGATTTTACTTAGAGGAATTAGATTTATCAGAAGAAAGGTGAAAGATAATTTTTAAAAAGGAATGAAAAAGCTCTCCTCACTCTATGCTCTTATCTTTTTCTTACATAACAAATTCCAGTTCTTTTCAAACTCCCCGCACACCTTTCCTTGTTCACATCCTAAAGCAAAGCATCAGACACTCATGTTAGAGTCCTGCTCAGCAGCCTTGTTTGTCATCCTCGCCTATTGTCACTGGATGTAAGTAGGCCTCAGCTACACATATAAATAGCCACTTTTCATTTAAAAGCTAGAAGTTTACCCCCACCCTTTCCCTCCAACTCCAATACCCCTCTCTCCTCCTCTCACACCAAAGATTTTGCTTCTCATTTCAATAAGAGACTGAGAAATCAGAAAAGAAACATTTCACTACCAAATCTAATTTTATGTACTCTGTCTTTGTTCCTTTACACTGGATTTCTTAACTTGTTTTTCTGTTTTGTAATATAATATTCTGACAAAATCTACTGAAGGGAAAGGGGACATATTGTGGCTTACAGTTTCAAAGAGATATAGTCCATCATGAGGGGAAAATATGGCAGTAGGCAGGGAAGGCATGGTGCCCGGAGCAGGAGGATATGTGATTGCATTGTACCTACTCCTAGAAGTTCACAGGAACAGGAAGTGGGGCAGGACTATAAAGCCTCAAGGCCTAAATCCAGTGACCCACTTTCTCTACTTTCTATGGTTCTACAACCTTCCAAAACAATGCCATCAGCTGGAAACCAATTATTCAATCAACTGGGAACAGTTTCACACACAATCCACAACATTGGGTAAATGTATTTCAACATAATGCCAAGTGCTTCTATTCTCATAGTAGAATGCCATTCCCTGGGATCCATTCAGAAAATAACTCCTGCAATAATCCTACCCTTCTCCTGTATCTTCAGTTGCTTCTTTTCCACAAGATAGTTCTGGTCAGTACAAACACAAGCCATTAGAGCTTCAACTAAGATTAACTCTTTTCTAGACCCTCACATCATAATATTGGACTCAATTCTTTGTTTCTATCATAAAGTCCTTAAGTGTGTCTGTGTCTAGATTCTCCACATCTACCTCATCACTGACCTCTCTGCTCAATCCTTGTCATTCAATTTGTCTCCCTGCATAGAAGCAATTTTTGTGGGACCCTTGGCATTCTCCTTCCAGGTCAGTGTTCTTAGTTCATTTTTCTTTTGACTAATCAACATTTGAAAGAAGTCATCCCTCTTAAATATTATTTGTCTGTCATAGATTTTGGAGATGTCCTGTCAGGGTAGTCCTTCTTATCAGAAGCCTGTCATAGACTTCTCCATGTCCAGCTCTTTCGTTAGTAGAAGGTGCTCTACCCTAACTGCTTTTCCTTTACCTCCTTGGGCACTTCACTTTTTTTCAGTATAAAATGCTTATGATTTTCAAATTTCTATCATCTCTAGACCAAGAGGTGCCCTGAGCTCCACACTCCTGTATAGAATGACTGCTTATGTCACTTAAGTGATGGACAGACATGTCAACATCTGCAAGAAGAACAGCAAGAAAGTGGCCCAAAGCATGTATCTAACCATGTCAGAAAACTTTGTCTTCTCCATCTTCAAATCTATAAATTGGAACCTTAATCGTCAAGGTAACCATCTTTGGATACAGGGCTTTGGAGAGGCAATTAGGGTGAAGATAAGTTCTGAGAGTGGGGCTCTGGTATGATAAAAATCAGTGACTTTAAAAACAAATCAGAATTTCCTCAGGTTTATTTCTTCACATCATTTAGGTCTCTGTTTAAATGTTCTTCCTCACAAAAGTCATTCTGGAGCATGATCTACTGTTCCTTTCTCCATTGTCTTGTTTCATTCTTAACTGTGTTACTGATATTTGTTAATTGATTGGTCAATCTTTCTTCCACCTGAAGGCAAGATCTGACTTTTTATGTTTTCAGATTCTTGGTGAGAAGCAGATAAAAGAGACTGGCTGTACTCCCCCAGCCAGAGACCTCTGTTTAATCACTGAGCCTAAAACTGAATGTCATTTGTCTTCTTCAATTCTTAATTCTTATGCTGATCTTTCCCCTGAGTAAGATCAGGAATCGTTCCCTAGACACAGAACTTCCCCAACCCTAGTACAACCTCTTCTTATAGTTCTTAATTGCTCTACAATCTAAACTAAATAAAAGGTCATCCTTCAAGGAAATCTGTGAGATAGGTTTAAATTTTTTCCCTCTATTTTTATATATTTACTTCAATGGCATGAAGAGAATATTTTCTGTACAAATGTTTTCAGTGTGATAAAAAGTGTTATCAAGTTATAGTAAACACTACAGAAGCCATTAAACAGATCAATATTAAGTAGGAAAAACGCATTCAAGAAAACATATTTCAACAGATTGGAATAAGGGATTCTGTGTAAAGTCACCTGGAAATGGATGGCAGTCAGGACTTTTCATTCTGACAGGAAAGCAAGCTGATAACACTAAAGTGAGAGAGTTGTGCTTTAATAAACAAGGACTCTAAAGTTACAGCAAGGAGTTTACCTAATAGCAACCTCAACTGCATCTCTTAGCACTGATTGGTTGCTGCTAGGAACCAGGATGTAAAGAGAGCCCACCGAAATGCTATGACTAAATGATTAGCCATTCAAATGAGCAAATCCTCTATGGCTGGTTTGGTCACAGTACTGCACATCAGTCCCTCTAATGCTGGTCTAGGGCAAATCCTCAGAGCAACTAATTCTTTCCTTGGTACCCAGACTGGCCTTGAGCAGCAAAAGGCAACTGGATTTATTTTGTTCTGGCAGCAGCTTGGTGGGAACATAAACTAGCAATGCTTGGGGACAGAAGGTCTGGGAAGCGAGAGATGCTTTCCTGATATACTGCAGGAAACCCTCAACTGTTGTCTGCACTTAAGGCCAGAGCGGTGTTAGCAGTAAACACTAACATTTCCAAAGAATTGTCTAATATTCATGGCAGAATCTATAAAAGGTGACTTTGAATAATCCTTTCCCAGAAAACCTGTAAAAGTTTTATAAAATATGCCACAAAAATGACTCACTGTAGATGTAATTACTGTGCAACCTTGGAAACTGATGTAAAAAATTCAGCTGCCAGCATGTTAACGGCCACCTAATATATGGGTTGTTTGATTGGACTCTTTGGGCAAAACTGCAAAATTCCTAACCCATTGCTGCTATATATTTTATCAGGGACAAATTTAGCTACTTTCATTTTTTAAAATGCCAGTTTAGACACCACAGTGAATCAAGTCAGCGTTGCTTAATTGCTTGCATGCATTAAATCTAACACGTTTCTGCAAACACTAATTTAAGTCCTTGTTTATTTTTGTTTTGCTACAGCAGAAAATTTCTAATGCCCATATTATAAAATTTGGCAAGACCATTGCTTTCTTAACATCAGCAGCAACAATAAAAAAAAAACCTCTGCGTATTACTCGTGGAGTCTCCTTCATGCATTTGGTGGCTGTTTGGTGGCTTCTAAAAATTATTTTCATCTAAAATTAATAATATGGTAGGCAATGAGATTTTATCTATACTTTGATTTTAATTACAATCTAGCATTTTTGTGGGTAGAGTAGAAATCCAGTTTCTAGAAGCATTAGGTGCTGCAAGCTCCCTCTAGGCCTTGGCCTTGACTAGGGTGATTGGGTACTGCCAATGTAAGAGCTAATATCAACCAAATATGTCAACTTTTGAAAAATTTCTTCTTATTATAAAATGCTCACTTTACAACACCACCTACTAGGTTTTGGTCTCATGAGCTGTCACCTTTGGAAAATTGAGCATAAATTGAATTTTGCAAAATCGATTCTATGTTAATGTCACTACAGGTGTTTGCTTGTTAAATGACCTTAGCAATGAATCTTTTGGAAATGAGACCTCTTCTCTTATTTTATAAGTAGGTTTATCTGGTCAGTAAATTTACAGATGTAACATTTTATTCAAGGCATGGCCCATTCTAACTATAGGCAGAGGCTATTTGGCAAAGAACTGCTCTATGTATGAGTCTTCTGTATTAATAGTTAGGACCATTATAAAAGTTAGGGCCAAATACAGTAGGCACACATGTGAATTGAACCCTCAGGTTAATGCTTTCATAACATATTCCTTTAGTTTATGGTTGAGGTTGCAAGAATGCAGGGGCCTTATTTTACCAATCTATGTATGTCCCAAAAGTTTATCAGTTGAAATTTCAGTTTTATGCAGTTGAAGTTAGACCTTATCTTATTATGAGAGACACTGTAGCTGAATGCCTTTTCTTATTTATGGGTAAAAACCACATGAAACATGCTAAAAAGTAGGATTCACAGGGACGCTTTTCCTTGTACCAATAACAGTAAACACTCCCTTATGTTTTGTAATTCTGAGTTACAATACAACTGTAATTCTGCAGTTATTGAAATGAAAATTGTGCTGCACATTTAATCTCAGTTGTATAGAAATACATTTATGGATGCTTCATAAAATTGAATTTCTTTGTGATCAAGTTAATCCAGATTAAGCATTAGAATGTTTTTCACCTCATCTGTAGATGCAGAACAAATGCATCTACAATTATTTGCAAGTTATTTCAACTGTGAATACCTCTTTATCCCATAACTAGCTTATGCATGAGTTCTAAAGTCATCAGTGTCAGTGGTTGGAATACGAAAGTCACATCAAGGTAGATGATGGTGAAGAGTCCGTGGGTGGGTGGGGAATGTGTATATACACAAGGGAATTTTAACATTTAGATTTGTGAATTTTAGTCAGAAGGCATGTCTGTAGAGGCCAGGAACCCAGAGAAGGACCATATGGGAACTAGAGGAGTTAAAGTGGAGGAGGGATGCTAGAACACATGTGATATAAAAGTAGGGAGTGGTGGGGCTGGGGGATACTGGAGATAGAAAACCTTAAGTACGAGCTAGGCAGTGGTGGCACACGCCCTCAATCCCAGCATTTGGGAGGCAGAGGCAGGAGGATTTCTGAGTTCGAGGCCAGCCTGGTCTACAGAGTGAGTTCCAGGACAGTCAGAGGTACACAGAGAAACCCTGTCTCGGAAAAAAACAAAACAAAACAAAACAAAAACCAGCAACAACAACAACAACAACAACAAAAAAAACTTTGGGGCTGATGAGATGGCTCAGCGGGTAAGAGCACTGACTGTTCTTCCGAAGGTCCTGAGTTCGGATCCCAGCAACCACATGGTGGCTCACAACCACCCCTAATGAGATCAGACACCTTCTTCTGGTGCATCTGAAGACAGCTACAGTGTATGCATGTAACTTAAAAAAAAAAAAAAGAGAAAGAAAGAAAAAAGAAAACCTTAAGTACGGGTTGGGACAGAGGGATGGGGGAAAGGAAGAGATGAGGAAGAGTTAATCAAATTTAAGAATTTATGAAGAGTAGGAGGAGAGGTCCTTGGTCCTATGAAGACTTGATAGATGCCCCAGTGTAGGGGAATTGAGGGAGGGGAGGTGGGAGTGAGTGGGTGGGTGTATGAACATCCTCATAGAAGCAGGGGATGGAGGATGGGATAGGGGGTTTTCAGGAGGGGGGGACCAGGAAAGGGGATAACATTTGAAATGTAAATAAAGAAAATATCCAGTAAAAATATATATGAAGAATCCATATAAAACCTACAACTTAGTAAACTAATTATAAATATGTAGTACAAAAGAATTTGAATGTAAGTGCCTTCTTTGAGTGGATAATAGTGATCTCAGAAGCCATAGGTTCTTCAGTGTAACTCCCACTGCCAGAAATGTGGTACCTCCTAGGAGCTGTTGGTCTCTGAGGTTTCCATACCAATACTGCCTACTACCACTGATATTGGTTGCCTACCTGAACTAGATGGTAAGATGCTATTGCTGAAGATGCTTCATGCTTTGGCTACAGGACATAGAGAAACCAAATTGGAACTGAGTTAAAAGCTTTTGCCTTTCTAGCTTTTACAGTGCCAGAAGATATAAGTGAGCTGTTGTTGGGGAGGATGAAGAGGAAGAGAGGAATGGGGGCGGGGGGAAGGAGGGAAGGAATGCATCAGCAGTGTTACTGGGCTGTGGACTCTACATATTACACAATGCAACTGCCAGGCAAGATATAAATATATATCCACATACCTACAGATGCCTAATTTTTTTACAGAGTTGCCAGAAATACACAAATCATCAACAAATAGTGCTGCACAGCTGAATGTGGAAAAATGAAACTAGACCCCTATCTCTCACACTACACAATATTCAGCTCCAAATAGATCAAGGTAGCCACATAAGACATGATACCTTGAATCTGATAGAGCACAATGTAAGAGACATGGTTGAACTTAAAGGCATGGGAAGAACTTTCCGGTAGGACCTAGTATGGCATGATTAAACTAACAACTGATGAATAGCACACATGAAAAAGCTCATATATAGCAAAAAACACCAGTTTTCCAGTGAATCGGCAGCCTATACAATGGTAAAAGAAAATCTTTGCCAGCTAGCTCTTTGTTTGAGAGGTTAATTTTGGGAATACACAAAGTACTAAAATGTTAAACAACAAACAATCCAATTTAAAACTGGGTCATGGAATCAAAACAGAAGTTCTTAAAAGGATGAAATACATATGTCTGAAAAATATTTTTTAGGACTGGAGAGATGGCTCAGTGGTTAAGAGCACCGACTGCTCTTCCAGAGGTCCTGAGTTCAATTCCTAGCAACCACATAGTGGTTTACCATCTATAATGGGATCTGATACCCTTTTTGGGTGTGTCTGAGGAGAGCAATGCTGTACTCATATATATATAAAATAAATATGTCTTTAAAAATTTTTTTTTAAATTCCTTAGCCACCAGGAACATGCAAATTGGAACTAGTTTGAAATTTAAACTTATCCCCTTCAGAATGGTCAACATTAAAAACAGATAGCAGACATTGGCATGGCTGTGGGAAAGGAGAGATGGATGCTGATGGGAGTACAAACAGGTAGAACCACTATGGAAGTAGGTGTGGTCACTCCTTAAAAAGCTGGAAATAGATCTAGCTATGTTATTCTTTGGTGTACATCCAGAGGATGTTATATCTTACTGCAGAGATACAGAAGTTACAGAGAGATGCTCATTGCTGCTCTAGTTACAGCAGCTAGAAAACGGAAACAGCCTAGATGTTTGCCAACTGATAAATAGGAATGAAAATGTGATATATTTGTAGAGTAGAATATTGGTTATTATTTAGCTATCAAAATTGAAATTATTAAATAGCTGAAAGAAAATCCAATCATCCTGAGTGAGGTAACTCAGAACCAGAAACTTAGAAACACACGTGTTAGTTTGACATTTCTTAGAAACGTGTGCTTTATTTGCATTTCTATGGTTATTGAGAAACTATAAATGAACAATATGTGAGAAGGGGTCTTTCAGGTGATGGATCATAGAATACAGTGATATAAAGAGGGGAAAGGAAATTTTGGAACATAAAGGACTAAATAAGGTGGAGGATGGGAAAGCAGGGTAGAGGAGAAACTATGGGGAAGGAAAGATAACTCCAAAGGCATTTTGAAAAGGTAATATGGAAACCTACTACTGTAGAAGCTTTCTAAATATATACATATACGAAAAGAACTTTAATGGAGTTACCCTATAATGAAGTGGCAATACCCTAACTAGATACTACAGGCTAGCAACTAAGAACACTAGGACCAGAAATGGGTTAAATCTTTTTGAATAGTTATATAAACCCTTAAATAATATTGTGGTTGCTCTTGGCTATTTTCCACATCTTGATGGTAAGACCATATTACTGAAAATAACACATGCTTGAGTCATAACACATAGAGAAATAAATCAGTCTGGTCCTAACCTGGAAGCCTCATTTCTACTGGTTAGCTTTCATAATACTGGAAGGAGCTATATAGGCTACTGGAGGAGGTAAAAGGTATTCTCATCCTTCTGTGAACCCCGAGAGATATAATAATGTCTGTCCTAATGAAGTAGGCACATGGCTGCAATAGTAGTATTAACATGGTGGGTGTAACCAACTACTGACTGATTGGATCTAAGATCAGTTATTTGAGGTGGAATCCATACTTGGCACTGTGAATGGAGGCAAGATCCTGTGGATAGACAGGTCACGGGCACTTGAGGAGACTCTGATACTGTTATTCTGCTAAATGAACATAGAACTGAAATGACTCTATTGACTTTTTGCTTCTCTATTCTTAGACCAGTGCATTGATCAACTATCTTCAGAGTAACTTCTTTACTATGTTTTCCCCACTCAACTGTTCAAGAAACTGTGAACTTCTCAACTCTAAGTGAGACCTACATATCACATCCCTTCCCTAAGGCCCTGCAATGTTCATGGAAGAAGGGACAAAAAGATTCTAAATCTAGACACGAGTGGGTAACTCCAAGGAAACAGTGTTTTTCAGCTATAACAAGGCAAGTTACACATATGAGCTCTTAGCGATTGTAACAGAAGCACAAAGCCTGTTCAAGATCTAGCCAGATAGGATTCCAGCTTGGATACAGGGACGCGAGCGTGGAATCCTACCCCTGGGTGAGAAAACATTGACATTTGATAGCTTCCAGGAAAGTCAGTGTTGGGTTTGGTTCTGGTTTAATGGTATGATCTCTGGTATAGCTATAAATTTTAACAGCCGTGAGATTCAACTTTTTTTTTTAAAACAATTTTGAGTCAAATTGCTCGCTAGAACAACAGCGAGAATGCAAATCTAGGAAGATAGCCCAGTTAGTAGAGTCCTTCCCTCCCAGGTGTGAGGACCTGAGCGCAAGGTTCAGAACCCACATAAAAATGCCCAGTGTGGTGGCATGTGCTTGTCGTTCCAGCACAGGACAGGAGAGAAGAGGATTCCTAGTGTTCCCCAGTCAAACTGGCAAGCTTCAAGGCAGTTTGTAAGACTGTCTCAAAAGAACTTGTTTGCTGTTCCTTAGGACGATACCCGGTTTTCTTCCTTCACATGTATGTGTATGCATCTGCATCTCCTAGCACAGGAACAAATACACATGCATAACCCAAAGAGTATTTATATACACTGAATTTACCCACAAGCATACAAAACTGATGACAATGACAATGTGCTCCCTCCCTCCCTTGCCCTCTCTCTCTGATTCTTCCCCCTTTTTTCCTCCCTCCTTCCTTTCCCAGTATCTACTCCCTCTCTCCCCTTACTTCCCTCGATTTATCTTTTTTCTTTTTTT
>JADRCC010517297.1:0-10284 GCA_019843855.1 Hylomyscus alleni
CTAAGGAAAAACCAACAGATATTTTCTCTAGGCCTACTCAGGGCAAGGAATAGGGTCAGGTGGAAGCCATCAACTTGTTGGGAGAAAAGATGGTGATGGGATAGGAGGACAGGAGAGTGGAAAGAGAGAGAGAGAGAGGAACCTCAGTGTGTGTGTGTGTGTGTGTGTATGTGTGAGAGAGAGAGAGAGAGAGAGACAGAGAGACAGAGACAGAGACAGAGAGACAGAGACAGAGAGAGACAGAGAGAGACAGAGAGAGAGAGAGACAGAGAGAGAGAGAAAGAGGCAGGCTAGTGGGGGGGTAGGGGGAGAGAAAGAGAACTCAAGCAAGATCTCAGAAGGTCCTGATTCTATGAAAGCATATCCAAGCCCATGTACCTCCAAGCTCACCGCTCTCCTCCCACCCAGGAAGATCCAGGCAGGATATGCCTACTGACACAGAAAAACACTAGGCAGCAGGAGAGACCAGAGCTTCCCCAAACTCTTCCAAATCTTGCTGTGTGGGTCTGGATGCTCAAGTGTGCAGTGGAGACACTGAGACTCGCCTCCACATGTATGAATGGAAGCAACGTGTAGACCATTTGTGAATTGTGAGGTTCTGTGCAATTGCGGAGGGAGATTTTTGTCATTCCACAGAGTGTGTTCCTAATACACGTGGAAACTCCACACGGGGAAGGGTGGGTTCGATTAGCATTCTGTATTTCAGCACACATTGACACAGTCGTGTTGGGCCCTTTTTTCATGGGGCCCTTGGGGCTGTTACCCAAGGAAAACTATCTCCTCCTAGGATAGGGAAACATCGCAACACCCCACTCCCAAAGTCAGCTTGCATTAAGACTGAGCAGTTTCTTCCCCAAGAGAATGCTACTCGCTGGGTTAGAATTTATACTGGGTGTTTCCATGCCCTGAACTCAAGCTTGTAAGATTCTCCAAAGGACTTACATCCTTGGTTTACTCAAGTTTCTCCAATGCTATGCAACCAGTCTGTTGCTGTCTCAGGCTCACACTGAGGCTGTAGACCACCTGCACAGTGCCCTCTTGAGAAAAGATGAGGTACTGCAGCCACCTTAGGGGGCAGTTCATGGCCTGTTCTGTAGGTTGAAACCCCGATTTTAATATTTAATGTTCCAACATTAAATGTTCTGACTTGGCCATCTCTAAAATGGTACAGGAGGGTAATGTCTACTTTGTAAGCTTCTTGGTAGAGTTAAATGAGATGGTGTATTTTTAAAAGGATTTCATGAGGGCTGGAAAGATGGGTTGACAGTTAAGAGTCCTTTCTGTTGTTGAGAGGACCCAGGTTCAGTTTTCAGCACCTACATCAGGCAGTACACATCACTAGCAACTCCAGTTTCAAGAGACTCAGCTACCTCTGGACTCCTCAGGCACCTTCACACATGTTGCACATAGACTCAAACCTATTCACAGAAATAAAAATGTAGAAGAAGTTTGTGGGGACTGGGAAGACAGCTCAGTGGGTAAGGTACACTGGCTCTGTCTAGAGCCCTGAGTTCAGATTCCCAGCACCCATGTAAAAAGCCAGTCATGGGGGCACACGTCTATACTCCTGTGCCAGAGGGCAGAGACAAGCAGATCTCAGGGGCTGGCTGGCCAGTCTAGCAAACTTAGGGAGCTCTAGGTTCAATGAGATGCTCTGCTTCAGAAAGACAAATGGAAGACAAGAAAGAGACATCTAACATCCACCTCTGACCTCAACAATACACACAAAGGCAAAGACAAGTGCATCTACACACACTCACACACATGCACACATACAATAAACACACCAGCTGGGCGGTGGTGGCGCATGCCTTTAATCCCAGCACTTGGGAGGCAGAGGCAGGTGGATTTCTGAGTTTGAGGCCAGCCTGGTCTACAAAGTGAGTTCCAGGACAGCCAGGGCTATACAGAGAAACCCTGTCTTGAAAAACAAAAAAAACAAAAAAACAAAACAAAAACAATAAACACACCAGCATATGCATATAGATAAGAAATATGTACACACACAAGCACACAGGTACCACATATATGCATACACATACACAGGTATATGCACACAACATATACACACAACATATATACACATACATACAGATAACATACAAATGTACACACATAACACACATATACACACATGTACACATACCACATACATGTATACATACCACATGCATGTATATATGCCACATATGTACACAAACCACATACATGTATACTCATGATGCACACATCCACATAGATAACATACACAACACACATTCACATGCATACAGATAACACACATGACACACACATACATACACTCCCAGATAACGCACACAAGTATACACAAAACACACACATACACACAGATAACACACAAATGAATACACAACACACACACTTGTATACACAGGTACACACAGATAACACACATGTACACACACCAGACACATGCACACATATACACACATGTCACACACATGCATGCACACAGATAACACATACATGTACACACACCAGACACATGCACACATACACACACATGTCACACACATATGCATACACACAGATAGCACATACATGTACACACACCAGACACATGCACACATACACACACATGTCACGCACATATGTATGCACACAGATAACACATACATGTACACACACCAGTATTTCACCAGGTTCATGCTGCCAACTGACTTCACTTCTTGCTTTTGCCTTTTCCTTTCTCACATAGCTTGTTCCAAATAAATAATAAGCAAACAAAATAAAAAATGTTCATGGTCTTTGGGAAGGTTATGATATTAGCTTTAATGTTACTTCACCCACCCTCCAAACCTTGTTCAAAGGACTGCTCTTGGGGTCAGGGGTGGGGTTGTTGCTCCACATACCTTGAGGCTGGTTTCCATGTCTCACACGTGAGGTCATGGGCACTGTCCTACTTGTTTCATTCACAATAATTGTCCACATCCTCTCCCAATTCATCCCTGACTATGAGCAACTTCCTGTTTAATCGAGGCCAGCACCCAACCCAAGGGCTTGTTAAAAGTACAATGGCGATCGGTGAATTCCTTCTCCTCACCCACATTGCCGCCAGAAGCATTTGTTGGTTCTGAGGGTATCGATAGCTGTGTGACTATTCCTAGAGATGAAAGGGCGAGGAGGAGAAAAGACACTTGCCAAGGATGGAGTTGCTCTTCTTTTGACAGGACCCAAGAACCTTCTAATCTCATTGCCTAGTCTCAGGCCTGACTTAGCAGATTTAGTTGAGGCACCGTACCCCGTCAGTAATCCACACTGGGTGATTCCCACAGATGATCATGCAGCAGATATCCTGGGTGACCTGGGCGACACCTGACCTTTCAAACACTAAGCTCGGGACTGGGAGTGGAGGCACACATTTTTAATCCCAGAACTCCAGAAACTCTGACAGGCAGGTCTCTGTGAATTCAAGGTCAGTCTGGTCTACATAGGATGTTCTAGACCAGACAGGGTTACAAAATGGGGCACCCATCACCCTTTAAAATTAAGCATCCAAGGGTGAGACCTTCCTTCTGGTTGTTGGCAGCACTGGTAATACCTAGGGGAGACACTCCACAGAAACCTGCTGCATGAGCAGACGAAGGGGCCCTCAGGTCCCAATCCTGGCTGTAGAGGAAGTGATTTCAGAGTTGAAATGGAAAACAGAGCTGCCCCATACTTTTTCAGCAGTGTAGACAAGAGCTGAGGCCTCTGAATGAACGTCACTTCATGGCAAATATGGGCCAAAGTGCTTCACTTTCCTAATCTTCAAAAGCAGAGATAAACTCCTGGACCCATTTATAGAGAAAAAAAAAACCTGAAGCTCAGACTCAAGACTGAGCAAGAACCCAGGAACCCGAGTAAAGATGTGAAGAATCATTCTCTTCCCTTTTATCTCCAGAGGGACTTCAGGCATGTTAAGCTCTGGGGAAAAGATTGTGAGTGTCTCAGAACCCCCCTGAGAATTCTGGGAAAGGGGCCAAGAGAGGCAAAGTTTGCTGAATCTGGAAAGTGTGTGGACTAAGCCAAAATGTGGCATAAAATTATGTACTGATTGTAGCCACAAGTCTACCATTGCTGTTCTCGTTTGTCTCTCCTCTCTCTCTCTCTCTCTCTCTCTCTCTCTCTCTCTCTCTCTCACACACACACACACACTCATAGTGATAACTCTAGAAAAATTTCCCCAACAGATGTTGATTCCCCAACAACGCCTCAAATCCGCAGGATGAACTCAGTCCCACAACTGAACAGGCATGGGTCGGTGTTTACCTTCTTATCTGCTCAAGAGACCACTAAGGGCCCCCGCCCCCCAGATCATTCTCGAAAACCACCTTGGCTGTGGCTGAGATTACTCAAGCCTACTTGGAAGGGGTGGCTCCGGTGTTAGCTACTATTGGCCCTGTGCTCAGAAAGTGAGTCCTTTCATGGAGTCAGCTGTCCCTCAGGCATGCAGGGACACTGGTCATGCAGAGGCAGAAAATGCGACAACTGTTGCAAATGGCCATCAGCAGCCCATGGGAGAGCTTGAGTGTTCTCTGGAGCAGACACTTGTCAACAGTTAAAGCAGCCCTTTATCCAGTGACACAAAACACCCACCAGCTCCATGGCACCATTCGGAGCAAATTCAAGACAGACAGTCTCACTGCCTTGACACTGACTTTAGAATCCATGAACCACTTCATTAACCATTAAAATGTGCACACACTGCGTGGAAAGTGAAGAAAAAGAACGAACAGCCTCCTTGAGTCCGAGGATCAAGTTCAAAGACAGCCTCAGAAGCCAAGCTCTGCACAGCTTTGTACGCACAGCTCTCTCCCTGTGGCATAATCAGAAGAGTTTGAAAAGGGGGGTCTCCGAGCTACTGAGTCTGCATCAAATATCTCTAAAATGAGAAAGGCCTGCATGCACTTTGCCAATGAAGACTCCACTGTCCAAAGGCATTCGAAAACGTTTTCATACATCCGTCGCTTCCAAACATTACACAGTATTTCTCCAACAAATTTATGTGTTTCCAGGGAACTCTTGGAGCACAGGGGAAAAAGTACTTAGGTGAAAGAATGTCTGCAGATTCTTTTGTGCCAACATTCTAGCAGACCTCCTTTAATTTGCCATTATTTCATAGAGCGCCAGTAACCATTCCCTCATCCGCAGAGGAAATATATAATCCAGCTGTGGTGGCTCCAGTGAAAACCACATCTGTGGAACACTGGCAGAACCAGCAAGGCCTCTCCGCCTGAAGCAGTGTCAGACAGCGCTTGTCTGAACCCAAGATGCACATGGTACAGTACTCTGAAAGTGCAGGACTTTGCCAAAGCTGGGTGCTCCTTTGTATGCTGAACCAACGGTTTTCAGATAATCCACACCCATGAGAAAGAGCCTCTCCTGAAATATTACTTCCAGTCCCCAGCTGTCAGACGCCCCCTGCCCTCTCTAGGGTGGTGGTCTGTGCCAGACTCCTTGTTAATGTCAAACAGAGGAAGAAAATGGGCACTCCCGGATTCTGGGGGACATTCTACCAAGCAGCTGGCTGGCTAGATAGAAGAGGAAGATAGCCACCATGGGTCACCACTCTCTCCCTTCTCTGGAGTTGGAAGGCAACGTGTTTATGGGCACTGGGTAATAATATTCCAGGAGTCTCAGTAACACACTACACACACACCACACCACACACACACATACACACACACACAAACACACTCCCCCTTACCCCCTGTTTAGTCTAGCCCTAAAGCGCACGGCAGCCAGCATCTTATTTCTAAGCCAATTTTCCATGTTCAAATCTTTCTAGTCCCAAGTGTGCCCCAAGGGGCTTTAGTCTACAGACATATACAGGCAAAAGGCAGGGTCGCCAAGCCTGGACAGACTTTCACCCCAGTACAGGGCCTGAAGCTACCGGGCTAGCATGTCCCTGGCCCTGAGCCCACAGGTCCCCGTCCACCCCAGACAATAGAGCAAGAAAATGAAATGAAAAGTGGACTTACTGCTATGGCTTGCAGCCTCTCCTTGTGCAATTCCGCCTCTGCCATCCTGGAGAAGGGCACACGGGCAGGGGAAGAAGGAAGAAAAACAAAACACACGCTGTAGTCACCCAAGGAGATAAAAGGGCACCCGTGGGGGGCTCAACTCGAACCCCGGGGGACAGCCTAAAGGCTCGTGGGGTCTGCTCCTGGGGAGGGGGCGGGTAAAGCTGCGCGCACGGCTGGCTCAAAGCTCAGCCTCGGTCTCCACCGGCGCGGCCGCCTGGCTGCGCCCCAGTGCCGCCGCGAACTGCAAGATCCCAGTCTCAACCGCCACCGCTACCACCGGCCGCGCCAGCCGGGGACGTGGGCCGCCGGCAGCCTCCGGGAGAGCGCGCTCGTCCGCGCTGGGTCCCCGCCCTGACGTCTCTGCGCCTCGCTCCGCCCCTGGGGTGTGGGGGACCCGTGGCTGCCGCCGTCGCTCGCGAGTGGGGCACCTGGGGCGCTTGTGATTAGAGAGCTGGCGGGTTGGGGGGCACACAGCTGGTGCGCCTCGGTGGCCGCGCGCGCTGCGCTCAGGGTCTAGACAAGACCAGGCGGCGCCTCTGCTCTGAGCAGAGATGCCAGCAGAAGGGGCCTTTGGCAGAACTCGGGGCCCCAGCACGTGTCCTTACTTGCCGGCTACGGCCACCCAGCATCCCCAGTGCCTTCTAGCTGGCTCCAGATGCTTGGGTCCACGTGGGGACATTTCCAACAGATAAATGCTGTCTTGTCCACGTGCTTCAGATGGTAGGACCCTCAAGGTCAGGGTTTATCACCAGATAGGCCACCCTTCTGGTGATACACCAACAGCTCAGAGTTTAAAGCTCTGGGTGTCTTCCTGGGCAACTAGATCACTCTGAGACTCAGTTTCCTTATCTGAAAAAAGTGAAGGATTGCAAATGACCTGGCAGAGACATCCTTAAAAATGATTGTGGCTAGGAGCCTAGGGGGATAGCTCAGTGAGTGGGTAAAACACTTAAGCATAAGGATTAAAGTTTATATTCCCAGAACCCAAGTAAAAGTCTAGTGGTCGTGGGAGTTCCTGTAATATGAAGGAAACCCACAAGCTTCAGGTCAGGCACTAAACTCTAAGATCCTCTGATGACAGGGATGTGATGACAGCACAGGCACCAAGAAAAAAACATGCTAACAAGAAATGCTCCTTTCCCATATAGCTGTGTATAAAATAGGCACCAAAAGGAGTGATGGGTGATGGAGGCTAGGAACCCAGCTCAATTGTCAAGTACTCCCCAAGCTCGTACTGAGTCAGTCTTGGGTTGGATTCTTGGAAGTCAGGGTAGGGGTAGGAATGATGGTGCCGAAGAAGGTGAGTGTACTTAAACTTACCAAACTGTATATTTAAAAATGGTTCAAACAACCGGGCAGTGGTGGCACATGCCTTTAATCCCAGCACTTGGGAGGCAGAGGCAGGCTGATTTCTGAGTTCGAGGCCAGCTGGTCTACAGAGTGAGTCCCAGGACAGCCAGGGCTACACAGAGAAACCCTGTCTGGGTGGGGGCGGGGGGGACTTTCTTAAAAAAAAAATGGTTCAAACAGCAAATTGTATACTGTGTATATTTAACACTAATTAGGGGGATGGAAGTGGAGATGAGGAAGGAAAGCGCCCTAGGTGACTCTTCAGGGACTATCATTTGTAAAGATCTGAACATTAAAGCAGAAGAACTAGGGTCGGGACACGATGCTCAGTGTAATCACCTTGCTAGTCACAGCTAAAGAGCTGAGAGTAGCCAAGATGGGAAATCAAGCCAGGGAGAGACTTAGCCAAGGACATGGATGAAGTAGAAGATTCAAAGAGCAGAAGGGAAAACTGGGGGGGCTTAACTCTACAAGCCACAGCATGGAAGACAGGAAATTGCATGGGGTCATGGTCATGTGCTTCTGTGTGGTTCAGGACCAAGTAGGCTTCGGAGAAGCCATAGGCTTCAGGAGTGAGGAGTGGGAGGGCAGTCACCCCAGAGCAGGGGTTGCTTAGGAGGCATATGAGGTGGAAAGTGTGCTGGAATATCAACTACCTTTTCCAGATCTTAGGAAGTGCAGAAGGGACAGGTAGGCAGTCATTAGAGAGAAAGATGTTTAGATTAGAAAGGATATAGAGTGCCGGGATATCAAGTCTAATATTTTAGACTTGAGAGATGCTAGAGCAAAGAAAAATACACATTAGGCAGGGTGGTCTCAGGCCGGACCAGAGGGCATTCTTGTTAGCATCCCTCTCCAACCGGAAAGGAGGAAGAATGCAGCAGAGAATGAGAGAGGAATGGGGAAGGACAGGAAGAAATTTTGAGTTGGAATTCTGTAGAGTAGCTGGGGAGCTTTGCCTTGGTTGTCCTGGCAACTAAGTGATTGACGCTGATGGAACTGGAGGGTGGTACGTCTGAATGCTTGAAATGATTTAGAAAGGAACTCTGGGCAATGGGGGACCCTAAAATATGGATTCTGGAATTGGGTTGCTCTAGTTAAGAGCAGTGAAGGCTCTTCCAGGGGGGCCTATATCCATCCAATTCCCGGCACCCACGTGGCAGCTCACACCAGTCTGAGACTCCAGTCCCAAGGAATCTGATGCCCCCTTCTGTCCTCTGTGAGCACTGCACACATATGGTGCCCAGACATATATGAAGACAAGTATATTTTTTTAAAAAACATTGGACCTTAGGCAACCATCTGCATTAAGATTTTATGACCACATGCACAGAATTAAATCTCTATGTGACAAGCTGAGAACTACAGATGGACTTAGAGTCATTTTGTTAATGAAATTTACAGGACCAAAGACTCATGACCAATGGTGCATGCTTCCTCAGTGGTTTTAAACCACCTGAGACCCACTACTCCATGACTATGCTCGCCCAGAACTGAGGATTGTCGAAGCAGGTACATCAAAAAGTCAAAGAAGGGAGGAAGTTAGGATGCCTGACACTGGGTTCAGGCCAGTTAGGACGTGAGGCAGACACAGGTTATTTTTAGCTGCCCAACTGGTGAACCCTTTCCAATCTCTGGGAGGGTTCCCACATTTAAACCATATGAGAAGCAAGCAACATCTCATCACAGAAGTGGGGAAATGCCAGACACCTGCTTCCCCAGATCTCCCGGAAGCTATGCAAGGCCTGAAATCTGAATTTAACCAAACACATGCACCTACCAAGAAGTCTGAAGACAGCATTTTTGAGAATTTTTCAGGCTGGTATCTTATTTTTGGTCTTGTCCATGACCTAAGCCTCTTCTACAGATTCCTCAGCTATTCTTCAAGCTACCAAATGCAGGGCGAGTGCCTTTCTTTTCTTTGTTTGTCAACCAGAATCCACTTCAGTTGTTTGTAACCAAAGACCCCTAGTAAAACTGAGGACATGTGAACTGGATGGCTGAGGCTCAGCCAACAAGCAGAAGGAGACTATTTTCTCTCCCAGCACTGTTCCCTTCCCATCTAAATTCTAGCATTTGGAAACCATTGAACCTATCATAAGCACAGACATTTATAATCCAAATTATCTCTATTTTTTAAAACAGGGTCTCATGGAGCCCAGTCTAGCCTCAAACTCACTATGTAGCTGTGGGTGGCCTTGAGTTACTTATCCTTAGTCTTCCCTGTCTCTGCTGATAAGATTCCAGGCACACACCACCATGCCTGGAGTGTGGGATGTTAAGGACCCAACGTTGTACATGCTAGGCAAACCCTCCACCAAGTAAGCTACACCTCAACATACATTCACATTGTAGCTAGTCAACTCTCGGTAATTCGGTGATTGTGCGATGTTACAGAGGTTTGACAGTCCAGTGCCACAGCTATATTACCTACTATGTTGCAAACATTTAAAATTTGGTATTCCGTGTTATGGTGGTGCATCATCTGTGTCACAAATCAGTAGCTCTTGTGGGGATATGAAGTTGTGCTGTATAGCATGACCCAGGTGGTGGCATGGTTTCTTTGATAGATGTAGCACTGTAAAAGCATCACAAAGACTGAATACAGAATGGTAGATATTCGAAATAAATGTTTTGCTGATAGAAGGTTTAGGAATCTATTTTAGGACAGGAATCTTTTGGGGATTGCAAATGAGCACAGACTATTTTCCCAGTGGGGAAAACAGGAGCTTGACAAGTCAAGAGAAATGACTTCCTAAAGCCCATCCCTTCAGAAAAAGTCAATGTCCTGTTGGGGAGCAGTGTGAAGTGAATTAGCAACTTGAAGGTTTCCTTACACAAAGGTGATTCAAAGGGCATGCCAGCATCTCCTGAGACATTTGCCTTGACTCTCTTTTGAATGAGA
>JADRCC010517307.1:0-12960 GCA_019843855.1 Hylomyscus alleni
TGGTGGCTCACAACCACCTGTAATGAGATCTGACGCCCTCTTCTGGTGCATCTGAAGACAGCTACAGTATACTCATTTATAATAATAAATCTTTTTTTATTTATTAGTCCTGGAACAAGCAGGGACTGAGTGAGTGGGGCCAACAGGAGTGAGCAGGGTTGACCAGAGAGAGCAGAGGTCCTAAAAGTCAATTCCCAACAAACAGATGAAGGCTCACAACTATCTGTATAGCTACAGTGTGCACTCATATACGTAAAATAAATAAATAAATCTTTAAAAAATAAAATAAAATTTGTCCAGGCTCAGTGATAGAACACTTGCCTCCCATGCACACATGCACAAAGCCCAAGGTCCAGTCCTCGCTGCTATGCAGGAGGGAGGGAGGCAGTAGGATGGTTCAGCAGGCAAATGCACTTGCCACCAAGTTTAACAACCTGAGTTTCATCCCCAGGACCCACATGGTGGAAGGAGAGAATTTTTTTTAAAATTTA
The DNA here is from genome assembly GCA_019843855.1 of Hylomyscus alleni. NCBI lineage: Eukaryota > Metazoa > Chordata > Mammalia > Rodentia > Muridae > Hylomyscus > Hylomyscus alleni. Next base: position 492 of record JADRCC010517307.1, read on the forward strand.
TTTATTTATTATATGTAAGTACACTGTGGCTGGCTTCAGACACACCAGAAGAGGGCGTCAGATTTCATTACGGGTGGTTGTGAGCCACCCTGTGGTTGCTGGGATTTGAACTCATGACCTTCCGAAGAACAGTCGGTGCTCTTCCCCCCTGAGCCATCTCACCAGCCTGGAAGGAGAGAATTTATTCTTCCTAGTTGTCCTCTGATACCCACATGTGTGTGGTAATCATACACATATACATACATTTACACACAGGAATGAATAAAGCAGTAAAAATCAGAAGATTCCCTAAAAACATATGTATTCATTTACAAGACATTTAATTAAAGTTTTGAAGCTGGTTTATTCTCTTTTCAGCCCATAGTTTGGTGGATGATGACCCATGCTGACAGGATGAGGGTGCCATTGACACATTCTGCCACTGAGTGGCGCTAAGGCCCCACCTTTAACAACACCCACATCCTAGACTTCCAAGTGGTCTTTGGCTTGGAAATTTCTTTTCCTTTGGGCTACAGTTTGTAAGTATTTGCTAGTTTTAAGTCAGAGTCTCGTATAGCCCAGCTGGCCTTAAGCTCACTAAGCTGAGGATGACCCTGAACTTCTGATCCTCCTCTCTCCACCTTTTGAGTGCTGGGATTCCAGGCATATGCCACCATGTCGTGTGCAGTGCTGGAGATGGACCCATGGCCATGCTAGGCCAGCTCTCTACCAACTAAGCTACATCCTAACCCTTTTTGTTTGTTCACATATTTGTATATTTTGGACTGGAGAGATGACTCAGCAGTTAAGAGCTCTTGTCTTCAGTGGACCTGAGGTGGAGTCCCAGCATTTATGTAGTGTGCCTCACGGCTATCCTTAACTACAGCTGCGAGGCATCTGACCCCTCTGGGGTGAGGGGACATGGGCACATCCCCCAGCCCAGACATACACAATTAAAACTTTTTAAAAGTTGTATGTATGTATGTATGTATGTATGTATATATGTATGTATGACACATGCCACAATACATGTGGATTCTGCCATGTAAATCTTAGGGATCAAACTCAGGTGATCAGGCTTGGCAGCAAGTGTCTTTACTCTCTGAGCCATCTCTCTGGACCCACGTTTTTTGAGACACGGTCTCATGTAGCCCAGGCTGGCCTCAACATCATTGTAGCTTTTATTTCTGAGCCTCTTGCCTCTACATGTGCAGTGCTGGAACTGCAGGTGTACACTGTCTGCTCCGCTTGTTCACAGTTTCAGGACTACAAACTGGACCCTAAGCTCTAAGAATGGGGTCCGCTTAGGTGGTTCAGTGATAAAGGTGCTTGCTGCCAAGCCCGACAACCTGAGTTTCATCCCTGAAACCCGCATGGAAGAGAACTGTCTTCTACAAGTTGTCCTCTGACTTCCATATATATGCTATGCCAGGTGCATGTCCCCATACACAAATAAGTAAGTAATTACGATTTAAAAAACACTCTTCTCTATAAGAGGTGGGCATTGTGCTATTGGGTTTCCGGCTCAGAAAGCAACCACAGCCAAATATAACACTTCCACTGTAGGCAACTTTCCTCAATTAAAGTGATGATGGGGGTGGGGGGTGAAGATTGGGTGGCATCACCTTTAATCCCAGCACTGAAGAAACAGAGTTAGGAAGATCTCTGTGAGTTCAAGGATAGCCTGATCTACATATGGATTAGTATGTAGGCCAACCAGGGCTATGTGGTGAGACTCTTGTCTCAAAAAGCAAAACAAAACAAAGCAGACAGATGCTGTTTTGAAGCCGGGTGTGGTAGTGGGCATCTGCAGTCCCACCATTGATAAGACTGAGCTCAGACAAGGGATCCCCAATCTGTCATACCCCTGCCTCAGTCTCATGAGTGTTGGGATTGCAGGCCTGCACCAACATGCCCAGCTACTCTTTTTGGCAAACAGCATTTTCTGAAGCAGTAAGTGTGGTAGCTCCTGAAGCTGCTTGGCAGAGTGACCAGGTTCTGTAGGAGTCCCTGACTGTCTCTAATGCTGACCCTACAGTTGTCGACTGTAAGTTTCTAGCAGTGGAGAGGCAGATATCTAGGCTAAAGGTAACGCATTGATGTGGCCTCGGACTGCCACTCCAACTCTCTGTGGCCTCTGACCCAGTAGTCTTTTGCTCAAGAGAGACATGGCTGGTGCCCTGTATCCTACTGTCTGGACTCTGGCCCCATGGGGAAGCGGGATGAATTCTAGCCATTGCCTACAAGTTTTCTCCCACCATGGTTTACAGACACAGGTTCATCCTATGGACAGCTCCCTGCCACTTAACGTCCCTAGAAGTCCCTTCTGGAAGTGTCCTTGTCTTCAGGGAAAAAAAAGTTTATTTAATCAAACTAATTAATTAATTTTTTCTTCCCTAGGTGATTTTATTTTGTGTGCGTGTGGGTGCACATGAGTGGGTACACCCATGGGAGAAGCCTTAGATGTTGATCCTCAGATGCTGTTCTCCTGCTAAACGTTTTTGAAATTATATATTACGTAGTATAATATGTTTAGTTTACTGAGGGTGGGTGTGTTGCAGAGCTTGTATAGAGGTCCTGAGATCAAGGCCTGGTCATCTGATTGGTGATGATCAAGCACCTTTACACCCTGAACTGACTTCCGCGCCCTACCTTATTATTTTGAGACTCTCTCCTTGTGCATAATTCACTGGTTCAGCTGGGCTAGCCTGCTGTGGAGCCCAGGGATCTGTCTGTCTTCATTGATGAGATGGTTGGTGAGATTACAGCATACACCACAAAGCCAGGAACAGAACTCAGGTCCTTGGGCTTTCCTCACTCTCTGCTGTCTGAGCTATCTCCCTAGCCCCAGAAGTCAATTTGGAGGACAGAGCTCATGCTCTTCTCCTGCTGGCAGGCTCTGGAGGGTCTGCCAACCAATGGTTCTGGGTCAGGGTGTCTTAGTGGATACAGGGCTATGGAGATTTTTCGGTTGAAGTGGATTGAGTTTAGCTATTTTCATGCTGTGATAGAAGACCTGACCAACAGCTTGTGAGAGCAGACTGATTTTGGCTTATGGTTTCAGAGGGTTCAGTCTGCAGTCACTGGCCCTCCATTTCCTCTTTTTATTCTGTCCCAGCCCCAGGCTATGGAACGATGCTCCACAATGAGGATAGATCTTCCCTCTTCAGTTAATTCTCCCTGAAAATATCCTCGCATTTGCACTCAGAGATATGTCCCCTAGTGTCCTAGGTGATTTCAGGTTTAGACAAGTGAGTCATGAATATTATTCCTATTGTATAGCATAATTGTGAAAGGTTTGAGTTTAAATTTATAGCAAACCATAAAAAGAGGTCCAGTGAGATGATCTCTGGGACCCACATGATGGAAGAAGAGAACAAACTCTTGCAACATGACTGGTTCCACATGTGCACCATGGGATGAGTCTCTTGCACACATGTGTGTGCACACATGCGCAGCTAGGCATAATGATACATCCCCATACTCAGGAGGGTGAGTCAGGAGAATAGTGAGCTCTAGGCCAGACTGAGCTTGTAGATCTCATCTCAGAAACAAGAGTAACTCATAAGGAGGCATCACTTGACACCCACCAGGGTGGGCACAATGTAACACATGGCAAGTGCTGACTAGAGTGTGAGGCACTGGCCTTTGTACACCATGGAACACAGTGGGAAAAGGCCTGGCCATGGAGGCTCCCAACTGTCATCCCCGCCTTGGAGACTGAGCCTGCAGGATTACTACAATTTTAAGGGCAGTCTTGGCTACATAATAAGTCCCAGGCAGGATTCTGCTACAGAGTGAGACCCTGACTCAAAACACAAAACAAAATCAGAGTCATTGTACAATGGTAGAAAGCACCTAGGAATAGACCCACAAGCTAAGTTCCATCCCTGGGATCCAGAAGGAGACAGGAGAGAATGAACTCCTATTAGTTGACCTGTAATCTCCATTCATACACTGTATGTATACCTACACACATACACACAATTAAAAATGAAATATTACAAAAATTAAAAACTAACCCAAAGCTGGGCATTAGTGGCACACACATTTAATGTGAGCACTTGGAAGGCAGACATAGGCAGATCTTTGATATCAAGGCCAGCCTGGTCTACAGAGCAAGATCCAGGACAGTCAGAGCTACTGAGAGAAACTCTGTCTCAAAAAACCAAAGCCAACCAACCAACCAACCAAACTAAAACAGACCAAAACCTAACTTAAACAAAACACAGCTGTAAGAAGAGAGTATAAAATGGTCTAGGATAAAGAAGGCAAGAGTGACTGTCCCATGCTGAGGAACATACTCCAAGAGAATGAAACACAGCACACAAAAACGTGTGCTCTGTTCAGCACATATGTCTTAATAAGCCAACGAATGGGTTAAACTGAACGCAGTACATTCGCAGAACGGAATGTTATTCAGTCATACAAGGTTTGATGTGGGGCCAGAGAGATGGATCAGTAGTTAAGCACACACTTTGCTCTTATAGATGACCCAAGTTCAGTTTCCAGAATCTACGTCAGGTGGCTCACAACAATCTGTATCTCTAGCTCTGGGGATCTTACTGTACTGGGTGCCCTGTACTGGCTTCTGTGGGCATCTGTACCCTGTACACAAACCCACACTTACACATAATTAAAAATAATAAAAATTTGATGCTGGAGAGATGGTTCAGTAATTAAGGGGGCTGGTTGCTCTTCTAGAGGACCTGGGTCCGATTCCCAGTGCCCAAACAGTTGCTTACAATTGTCTATAGCTCCAGTTCTAGTGATACATTGCCTTCTTCTCGCCTCTGCAGTCACTGCACACATGGGGTACACAGACATACATGCAGGCAAAACAACTCTCTCTCTCTCTCTTTATATATATATATGTGTGTGTGTGTGTATGAATTATATATTATTAACATATATATATATAGATAGATAATTTATATTATCTATATATTGTTTTTTCGAGACAGGGCTTCTCTATATAGCCCTGGCTGTCCTGGAACTCACTCTGTAGACCAGGCTGGCCTTGAACTCAGAAATCTGCCTGCCTCTGCCTCCCAAGTGCTGAGATTAAAGGTGTGTGCCACCACCTAAAATTTTTTAAGACTTTAAAAACAAGGCTTCACTTGTAACACTCTAACCTTGACTCAGATTTTTTTTTCCTAATTTTATTTTATTTTATGTGCCCCTTAACTTGGGTTTCTGAGTAATTGTTTTCAGTGGAAGTGGCCATCCATTCTTGCACTAGGCAAATAGTAAATACATTTTGCACCTCTTTGGTTTCTGCCTGTAGAACTCTTACCTGGACCTGCTGTGGAATTTGGACAAATCCTCATCCACTTTACCCGCCAACCTGTCTATGTCCTCAGAGGGGGCTATGAGTGCTTCTCTGGCATGTACCACTTCTTTCGGACCCAGAAGATCATCTGGATGCCCCAGGTGAGGCGGGAGAACACTCATATGCTTCTAGGAAGAGAGGCTGGAGGCTGAGAGGGAAAGGGAGGTGGAGAAAGAGAAGATGGGGAGGAGGGCATGGGACGTGAGAGTAGAGAAGTAAGCCTGGGGCAACTGGTGGGGTTCAGTCTATGATTACAGATTCCGAGCTAACACACTGTCCTGGCTGGTTGTGTGTCAACTTGACACAAACTGGAGTTAACACAGAGAAAGGAGCTTCCCTTGAGGAAGTGCCTCCATGAGATCCAGCTATAAGGCATTTTTCTCAATTAGTGATCAAGCGGGGAGGGCCCATTGTAGGTGGTGCCATCTCTGGACTGGTGGTCCTGGGTTCTACTAGAAAGCAAGCTGAGCAAGCCAGGGGAAGCAAGCCAGCAAGCAACACCCCTCCATGGCCTCTGCATCAGCTCCTGCCTCCAAGTTCCTGCCCTGTGTGAGTTCCTGTCCTGACTTTCACTGGTGATAAACAGCAATGTGGAAGTCTAAGCTGAATAAACCCTTTCCTCCCCAACTTGCTTCTTGGTAATGATGTTTTGTGCAGGAATACAAACTCTGACTAAGTCTTAGTTAGGAGTTTACTGCTGTGAACAGACACCAATGACCAAGGCAATTCTTATAAGGACAGGACAATATTTAATTGGGGCTGGCTTACAGGTGCACAGGTTCTGTCCATTATCATCAAGGTGGAGCATGGCAGCATCCAGGCAGGCATGATGCAGGAGGAGCTGAGAGTTCTATCTCTTCATCTGAAGGCTGCTAGCAGAATACTGGCTTCCAGGCACCTAGGATGAGGATCTTAAAGCCCACGCCTACAGTGACACACCTACTCTAACAAGGCTACACCTTCTAATAGTGCCACTCCCTGGGCCTAGCATATACAAACCATCACACACATTATGGGGAGGTCAAACATAGGAATCTAGAAAGGGTATGGTTTCTTTTTTTTTTTTTTTTTTTTTTTTTTTTTTGAGACACGGTTTCTCTGTGTAGCCCTGGCTGTCCTGGAACTCACTCTGTAGACCAGGCTGGCCTCGAACTCAGAAACCCACCTGCCTCTGCCTCCCAAGTGCTGGGATTAAAGGCATGCACCACTACCGCCCGGCGGAGTATAGTTTCTGTGTGAGGCAGTATGCTAAGGCAGACACCGTACCATTTGACTCTAAAATGTTCCCCCATAGATGTATGCTTTGAACACTTGTTCTCCAGCCAGAGTCCCTCCTCATATGGCTACAGAGCCTTCAGGAGGTGGAGCCTGGCTGGTGGAAGAAGGTCTTAGGGGTAGAACTTTTTTTTTTTCTTTTTCTCTATGTAGCCCTGGCTGTCCTGGACTAACTCTGTAGACCAGGCTGGCCTCGAACTCAGAAATCCGCCTGCCTCTGTCTCCCAAGTGCTGGGATTAAAGGCGTGCGCCACCACGCCCGGCTGGGATAGGACTTAAATATAATACTCAGGCCTGGTTCTGGCCTACTAACCCTGCTTCCTGCTTTGTGGCATGCACCTTCCTTTACCGCCATGCACAGGACCTCACCACTGTGCCATCTCTACCGTGATGGATTAAAGTCTCTCTAGCACTGAGAGCCAAAATAAACCTTTTCGTTTTCAGTATTTTGTACCTGGGATGTTGCTAGATTTCTTTTTTTCTGATAACATTGATTTATTTTGTGGCACACACACACGTGTGCATGTGTGTGTGTGTGCATGCACTATGATGCATATATGTATGCCAGATTCTCCTCTTCCCACATGCAGAGCCCAGGGACTGCATTCAAGTTGCTTGGCAGCAAGCACTATCCTCAACTGGACAAGTTTTGGGTCACAGATTGTCAATTCTAACCTTTGGGTATATGGTCAGGTACAGAGGTACCATGAGGGAAGGGGATGTCATGGTGGAGACCCGCTTATGTCCTGATGCTGTGGGTCAGTCCTTGTTTACACCCAGGCCTCTGACTTCTCATGGGAGGTGTTCATTGCCAATGTCTCCTTCACTGTCTTGGGATTGCTCTCCTGAGCTCACCTGTAGAGCTACACCTCTAGGATAAACCTCCCAGTTATTTTTGGTGGGTGTATACCCCACAGCAGCCTTCTTTCTTTCCCATCCCAGGAACTGGATGCCTTCTTGCCATACCCAGTTGAGATACTTCCAGGCAGAATCTTCCTGGGCAAAATCAGTCAAGCCTGCAATGCCAAGATGCACAAGGACTTGAAAATTAAAGCACATGTCAATATTTCCATGGAGACAACACCCTAGTAAGTAAAGGTGATACCTGTGTGTGTGTGTGTGACATACACATGTAGATATCTGTGCAGATGGATGCCATATGTTAATGTTGACCATCTTCCTCTGTCATTCTCCACTTAATTTTGTAATGTCTCTCACTGCATCTGGTGCTCATGGGATGGATAATCTGGCTGGCTAGCAAGTTTGCAGATTTGTCTCTGCCCCAGCCCTAAGGTTCCAGATATGTGCCCCATTACCCCAGCTTTTGTGTGGATGCTGGAGATTGTGGCCGGGCCTTATGCTGTACAGCAGGCGTTTTGCTGCCTGAGCAGCGTCCTCTGCCCATGCTTTTGTTTTAGGTTAAGAGTCTCTTGTTTACATGTTTCTTACTGCTGCAGCTTGTTGTGACTGGTTTTGCCACAATAGTACTAGAGATTAAACCCAGGCCTCTCCCTCACTGGCCAAGCACTCTTCTGGTGAGCCATGCCCCGTTCCTTCATTGGAGGGTTCTAGCAGAGTGCTTCAGCCACACTAGCAGCCCCTCACCAGCAATTTCTAGGCTGATGTCATACATCAGACGTTCTCTGTGTGCATGTGCCTAACTATCTGTGCGGGCCAGATGACTGTCTCCAGTGTCATTCTGCAGGAGCTAGCCACATTTTTTAAAGGACAGGACCTCTCACTAGCCTAGAATTCACCAACTAGGCTAGGCTGGCTGGCCAGCAAGGCCAGAGATCTACTTTCCCAGTGCGGAATTCAAACTGTAGGCCACCAAGCCTGACTTTTTTTTTTTTTTTTTTTGATAGGGACTGAGAATCAAAGTCAGATCCTGACACTTGCCTGATAAACACTTTATCAACTGAACCATTTTCCCAGCCCCCAGTACTATTTCTGCTAGTTCCTGTCACCCTGATGCCAGCCCCTAATCATTCTCCTCTTGTTTCTGTGCTGTGGGCTGTGGACATTACACACTACACTACACTACACTACACTACACTACACTACACTACACTGGGGCTGGCTGATCCCCCATGTGTCATGTGACTCTTCCGGGGAGATGTGCAGAAACATCTACTCACTCCAGATAGGACACCGGTGACAGACTAACAGATAGGACACCAACACCAAAGTCCAACCTAGGGAACCAGCGCGTTTCCTGTGGCTACTTAACAGGTGCACGTGTGTAGGGAGGTGACTTACAGGAACATGGAGGACTCACAAGCAGCTGAGTCAGGATTCATGATAGCTGGGGCCCTGGAGCTCCCTGCATGACTCACAAACAACTCCTCAGTCCAGAGTCTCCTCTCACCTGCAGTTGTTACTACCTCTATAGCTTGGGGAGGGGCCTTGTGAATCTTGTAAGTTTCAGGAAATTTCTGGGGCTTACGAGTTGCTCATTCCTGAGCTTTGGAAGTTTCCTTTATTTCCTGAGGCTTAAGAAGCCTCCCTCCTGGAAGGACTCACCACTGTGCTGTGTTCCTTCAGCTTTGTAGGCAATGCAGACAAACTCTTGCATATCAAGCTTGAAGATGCTCCAGACGCCTCTCTTTTTACCTATTTCCGCCACATCTGTCACTTTATAGGTAAGGAGAATTTCCAGATTGGGGAGCTTTGTACATGTGTTGACAAGTCTCTCTCTGCTTGAGAGCCCCAGGACTTGGGAAAAACTATAAAATCTAGCACACTCAGCAGCTCAGAAGCCCTCAGCCATATGTACGTTAGTAGCGTAGGAGTGCCCCTCCCCATGACAGGCCCACACTGTATCTGATTGTCCCTTGGCTAGATGGCTATTCCTTTTGAGCTAGTCATATAGTGAAGACACTGGCCAAACATGAGTGCAGCATGTTTGAGGTGCCTGCTCCTCTGTGGGGTCTGGGGCCTCAGAAATGCTTCTCTTTCTACTTCTGTGCTCAGTAGTTGGTAGGGTGGAGTAAGGGAAGGAAGGCACCCCTAAAGCCATCCAACTCTGATTCTCATCATGCTTCATGTGTCTACTTGGCTCTGCTCTGGCCTCCCACTTGCCATAGCAACACCCATCAGCTGCTTAACACAGACCTTTCCGTCATTCTCAGGGTTTAGAGTTGACCAAAAGAAGCGAGATTGCTGGGCAGAGCTAAGCTGAGTCAGGTCAGCTGGGGTCTTGACAGCCAACCTGGAACCAATATGGCCCCAGTGGCTGGAGGTGGGATAGTTGCCTCTACCATCCCTCACTGCAATTTACCACTTTCACTTTTTAATTTTTTTTCTACTTGAGGTCTACAGCCAGTGTGAAACACATGTTAGGTGAGTGTTTTACCTCTAAGCCATGCCACAGCCCCTCCCTGGGGGATTCTAGGCAGGAGCTCTACCACTGAGCCACGCCCCCAGCTCCTCACTGGGGGATTCTAGGCAGGGGCTCTACCACTGAGCCACGCCCCCAGCCCCTCACTGGGGGATTCTAGGCAGGGGCTCTACCACTGAGCCATGCTTCCAGCCTGGGGGGGGGGGGGACTTATAGGACTTGCAATCCTCTTTTTTTTTTTCTTTTTACAGTGTCTCCCTGGGTTGCCTAGCCTGACCTAGAACTTTCAGTCTTTTTCTCCTCTTAGCCTCTGAAAACCTAGGATTCCAGCCTGTGCTACTAGGCCTGCAAGGATGGTCTTCTGATGGCCACTGAGGTCCTAGGGTAGAGTGCCATGCGCAGCCCTTCTCTCTTCCTTTTGCAGAACTTCACCTCAGGCTTCAATCTGTCATTCTGGTCTTCTCCACCCAGGGCATCAGCCGCAGTGTTGCCGCTGTGGTGGCCTTCCTCATGCATTTCAACGAGGAGACCCTGAAGGTATATGTCACGGGGCTGGGGTTGGGGCTGGGGCTGGGGCGGGGCTGGGGCTCTACTGGGACAGTGTGCCCCTGGCTTGCACAAGGCTCTGGGTCTAAGCCGGGCATGGAGGTTTGTTTGCACCTTTAATCCCAGCACTCAAGAGCTCAAGAGGCAGAGGTAGGTGGATCTCTGTGAATTTGAGGCTAGCCTGGTCTACAGAGTGAGTTCCAAGACAGCCAGGGCTACACAGAGAAATACCATCTGAAGAAAAAAAAAGGATTGTTCCCTAGGCAAGAATTGAACCACAAGCACCCTGCGGGGAGTCTGAGCTGGTCAGGCTCACTTCAGACTGCAGTACTGCCATAGGCTCTTACCTCTAAGATGAGATGGAAAGAATCAGGGAGGAGAGACCCAAAGTCTAGATGCCATGCAGACCACAGTGCTCAAGAGCCTGGTCCCTCTGCTTAGACCAGGAGCTTCAGAGCAGGGTCTCAGCCAGTCCGGGCTCTGGGTGACAGTTCACCTCTATGGCCATTATCTTAGTTGTTTATTTTTCTAACAAACAAATAACTAAAGAGATTTATTATATTTTTAATTCTAAATCTAAAGAGATTTATTTTATTTTTAATTTTCTCTCCCTGTCTTTCTGTCTCTGTCTCTGTTTCCCTGAGTCTGCCTTTCTGACTCTTTGTGTGTGTTTGTGTACCTGTATGCATGTCTATGTGTGTGTTTACCAGATCCCTGGAGCTGGAGTTATAGGCACCTAGGAGCTAGCCCTCTGCAATGGCAGCACAGGCTGCTCTTGGTGCTGAGCAATGTCTCCAGCCCTTAGCTTCTTTTTCTGTTGTTCTGATAAAAGTACTCTACAAAAGCAGCTGAAGAGAGAAAAGGCTTATTCTAGCTCACATTTCCAGGTTGTAATCCATAATGGCAAGAAGTCAAGGCAGCAGAAGCTTGGAGCAGTTAGTCACATTGTATCACTGTAAGGAAGCAGAGTGACGGGAGCATACTGCAGCCGTGCTCATTGACGAGTGCACGCTCATCTGTGCTCACTGACGGGTGCACGCTCATCTGTGCTCACTGACGGGTGCACGCTCATCTGTGCTCACTGACGGGTGCACGCTCATCTGTGCTCACTCTCTCCATTTTCCACTGTCTAGGATCCCAGCCAGGGAATGGTCCAGCCCACCATAAAAAAATGAGTCTCCCTGCATCAATTGACAGAATCAAGACAATTCCCCACAGACAGACTCATAGGTCAACCCATTCTAGACAGTCCCTCGTGGAGACTACCTTCTGGGGACTCCAGACCCTTAGCTTAGAACTGAAATTAATGGCCACAGGCCCCACTCTCCAAGTTAGTTTGGGTTTGTCCCAAGGAGAATCATGGAGCTACAGAATGTCTGGGCTGACTGGGCCTCAGCCAGTTAACCCACCTCCCTCCCTTTCTCCCTTCCTCCTTCTCTTTCTCTCTCCCTTCCTTCCTTCCTTCCTTCCTTCCTTCCTTCCTTCCTTCCTTCCTTCCTTCCTTCCTTCCTTCCTTCCTTTATTCCTCCCTCCCTCTTTCCCTTCTTCCCTTCCTTTCTTCCACAGAACTCCTTCTGTGTTTGATGGTGACACGTTGTCCAGGACAGACTGTGTGCTAGTCACAGTGACTCCAGCACCACGGACAGTGCCAAGGGTGTTTCCTGTTTCCTGCAATGCTTGACATTGCATTTAGTAAAAACAGTAAATGGTGGTGCACACTCGTAATCCCAACACCCACACAGGAGGATCACCACAAGTTCTAGGCCAGCCTGAGGTATACAGCAAGACCTTGTCTTAAGAAAGAAACAGAGCCGGGCAGTGGTGGCACACACCTTTTAATCCCAGCGCTTGGGAGGCAGAGGCAGGTGGATTTCTGAGTTTGAGGCCAGCCTGGTTTGCAGAGTGAGTTCCAGGACAGCCAGGGCTATACAGAGAAACCCTGTCTTGAAAAAAGAAAGAAAGAAAGAAAGAAAGAAAGAAAGAAAGAAAGAAAGAAA
>JADRCC010517323.1:0-12767 GCA_019843855.1 Hylomyscus alleni
ATTCCACAATCCATCCTCCAGCCTGCTCCATCCACTCCATCCAACCCAAACAGCAGCTCCAGAAATCTGACACCCCGCCGAGAACCTTTAGCTTTATTAAAAACTGTTTTAAGTGACTTAAAATTCCCACAAAGTAGGAAAAAAATCTCTATTTTCATTCACTTTAAAGTTCCATTTAATTGTAAACACAAGGAACTTATTTTGAGAGTATATATTCAATCTTCTACAGTGTGTAAGCTCTTTAAATCCTTGTATATATACTTTGATTCTGCTTTTTAAAAGAATCCTGAGAACTGGCTCCTGTGTGCTACAGAAAACTGCCCAGAGTTACGCAGCAGCTACTCTTTGATCTGTGCGTGGCTCGGAACTGTCTGCTTGATAGCCTTGGACTGAGCTCAGAGAAGAGAAGGTGGTGGGTGATAAAAGGGAAAGAACTATGCTGGCTGGCTCTGATGGGTCAGAAGTCAATTAACATGAGGCTTTGGCTTAAGGCAGACTAAGATATGAAGTTAAATGTTAGCAAAGTTCTGTGTTTATATTAGAATATTATAAATAGGTTGGGCAACTGAAGGACACAAAGCTCAGGAACACTGAATTCATCTGAAGTACCAGGAAATGTGAATAATTTAAATGTTTAATGACATTCCAATACATTTAAAGCATTAACTTACATCTACATAAAATTATTGAGGTAATTTCCTTTTCCCCTCTCTGAATTCGTTTTTCCTTCCACTCTCATCACACCCCAATTCACACTCTGCACTTGAAGGATTCCACAGCCACTGCTGGTCACTGGTCAGGAGAAAAATAGATCCTGACAAAAATCTTAGCAGAACTAATTGTAAAATGAGGAACTGAGAAGAGTTCCTAGAAAACTGTCATTCTTGCTACTGAAGACACTGGAAAGAAAATATAGTTAAGTCCAGAATAGTCTGTAGGACAATAAAAACCTAATGGAAAATTTGTTTTAAATTCTCCAAAAGTTCTAGCATAAGGGACTGAAAACAGTAACCAGATAGTCTGGTTACTAAAGGTGACAATATTTCCTTTCAAAAACATATTAAGAAAAAAGGTCTTTGTCAAGTGTGTGACGTCCAAGACTTTCCTAATCTCCTGACTTTCGGCTCTCTCTCTAGATGAATTTCAGACACCTATTCTTTCTGAAATGGGAACGAATGCTTCTAGATAAGCAAACAGCCTCCAAATTAAATTTGAGAAAGAGTTATGTTGTCTTTCTGACTCCTGATAGTACACTGTGAAATATTCCCTCTTTCTTAAATACACTCAACTAGATGAAACAATACAAGAGCACTCAGAAATGAGGCATATTCTCATATTTGTGGATTCTAGTTCTGTATTCGCAGATGTGAGTGTTCAATTGGATTAACTGAAAAGCCCAGGAAAGGGAGAAGGAATGGGGGGGGGGCATTGAGCATTGCGGGGGGGGGGGGAGAGGAAGTACATGGGGGAGTCAGAGTCAGGAGAGGAAGGAGTAGAAGTACTATAGAAATACAGTAGTCATTTATAAAATTCTCAAAAAAACAATAAAAATAAATGTAATAAGACCATAAATGGGAGATAGATAGAAAGATGGGGGGGGGGAGAGAGAGACTATGAGAGAGAGAATGAGAGAAATGGGGAGGAGAGGAGGAGAGGGGTAGAGGGAGATGGGGAGTGGGGAGAGGGGAAAAGGAAGGAGGAAGGGGAGAGAGAGAACTGAGGAGGTATAGTGGTTCGGACCAGAATGTCCCTAGTAGGCTGATATATTTGAATGCTTGGTCTGCAGTTAGTGGAACCATTTGGAAAGGATTGGGAGGTTGTGGCCTTGTTGGAATGAGTACAGCCTTGTTGAAGGAGGTGTGTCATCTGGAGTGGGCTTTGATCCAGTTTCTTTCTCTGTATCTTATCGATCAGATATGAACTGTCAGCTATTGCTCCACCGCCATGACTGCCCACTGCCACATTCCCTGCCACAATGGTCACAGACTAAGCCTCTGAAACTGTAAGCAAGGTCCTACTTCAAGGTTTCTTTTATACAATGCCGTGATCATTGTATCTGTTTACAACAACAGAACAGTAATTAATATAGTAGGAGTGGAGCAATGGATTTCTAGTATTTATGGGCCAAAGCTAGTGGGAAAATGGTATACCATACTGTCAACTGGAAGTTGCATTACATAATCAGCTCTTTCTATGTGCATCATTATGAAACATCAGTAGCTGAACTTGTATTGAACACAAACTACATTTCTTTATATGAAAACTATCTGGAAATGTCAATTTTACCTTTCACATTAGTTCCGAGCCCGAGGAGGTTGGTAAAATTGCTGGGTTGGCCGAGTGGACCTTCGTGGCTGTCCATCACCTCCTCTACGGAACTCAATGGTGTGATCATAGGCGCCTTCTTCTTCCTGTTTGCAAGAATAATGATTTAGTATGTTCAAAGTAGCTCTGACTTTCCTAAGTTAGATATGGTTTCTAATCTTCATGTTAATACACCTTCTTAACTGTCAACAGAGAGAGGCAAGGGTAAGGGGAAAAGGCAGAGAAGTTACAGGAAATGACTTCCAAATAACAGTATGACTATCACATCAAGTGATGAAGTGGAAGGAAAACAGAGAAGATCAAATATAATGTTCTTGATTATTTCTTCTCAATACATTTTAGGTGTTTATTACAGAAAGAAGTCTTCATAAGATACCAAAAGGGTCATTGAAGAGCCAGAGGACATTCACCAACTATCTATCCTCATTTGATGAAATCTTCAACATTAAGAATCTTACATCTATGGACAGAGAAAATAATAAATTGGAATGGATGTGGGGTTATGCAATTTAAATATATAAAAAGCGTCATGCAAGAGAAAGCACAGGAAAGCATGTATTCCTTCCGTACTGTGAGGGTGGATCCAGGAGGAACACAGGAAGTTAGGAGACTCTGATTAAAGAGCGAGCAGAGGAAGTACAGAGTTCATCCTAACATTGGAAAAGGACTTAAAGGCAACAAAATATCGTCAAAAAGCACACTGGTTTCTTACTGAGTGCTGCTGCCCTGGTTTTTGTTTCTCTGTGTGTGTGCTTTCTAAAAATTAATTCAGCTATGAATTAGTTACCCTATCAAAAATGGGGGGAAAAACAGGCTCTCCGTTTTATTTATGCAAGAAATAGCATCTATTTTTACTGAGTAGAATTTAAATTCTAACTAAATTATCAGAGTACAATAATTTGAATGATTTTGGAAATTTATTCCTTCTCCCTCCTCCTCATGTTTTGAAATCTTTTTTTTTCTCACAGCTTTCCTTTGACTCTAATAATAACATAGGAAATTATAAGAAAGTCTGAGTTATATTTCTTGAAGTTTCATGTATCCTACCACTGTACTGTAACCTGGCAGAAACAGGGAGATGACAGACATTCTGATTGAAGAAACTCTACTTAACAGTGCTAGTGATAGTGATGTATAGATAAATGCATGAACACTAAGCATCCTCCATAGTATTCAAAAAAAGCATCATATTTAATTATTTCTAGGAAGGACACTCAAGTCCAAGAGCTGTATAAGACAACTAAAACTGATTTAGTCTGAATTCAAATGTTGCTGTTTAAATGTGTCTCCATCTGCATGGAGAAGAAATGAGCTATAAGCCAAAAAGTCAAGGATCATTTTCAAGGACCTGTCATGCCACAAAGAACAGTAAAATCTAACAGTTCATCTGATGTCAATTCAATAGCCACTTTCTGGAGAAATGTGTTATATATGTATACACTCTCCTTTCCCCAAGCCCCTTTCAAAGGTCAGTCTCAAACAGTTTGGATCTGGAACTCAGCACAGCAATTAAAATGCAGGGAGAAAAGTGAAGAAGTTCTTGGGAAAGGAGAGAGCTATCGTTTTATTATTCTGGTCACTGTTCTAAATGATGATTATCAAATATTACTGCAAATTTGAAAAGGAGATATACTTAATTTTATGACAAATGACAACACTTAAAGCTATGCATATTAACTGAAAAGGATGAAGATCTATCTGGTACTTTAGGAGAGGAAGTAATTATTGCAGGAATCAGAATAGAATGTTAATTTTCTCTACACTCAGCTGCAGAACTGCCTGAGAACATCTGAAAAGTCCTTGCTTTACAATGAACCACATCATTAGAAGTTGGACACTGCACGTGCTGAGCAAGTGCCTAATAAAAATGATATTGCTATTGAAAAGCTGTCTCTTCTGGTCTTAAAAGATTCAGACTGTGCTCACTAGAGCCAATTAGTGTTACAGAGATGACCAACCATGAAATTTCTTTCACATAATTTGATGTCTTCACAAGCTTTTTATACAAAGTAGCAGTCAAAAACTGAGATTCTCATAGCTTACTTTTCAATTACTGTCAAAGGCAGTCTTTCCTTTCATTAACTTTTAAGTTTCTCCTGCAGTGCAGCTGAGGGCAAACATTGTTTACATGCAACAGCTACTACAGTCTGCAGGAGGAAAGGCGAGTGTTGAGTGCATCCTGGTCTTACCTCAGACAGCACAGTTCTAGTTAGAGATGAGGCGTCTGATCTGCCTCTAATGAAATCTACCATTGTCCTAGCCTATCGTCTTCCTTTAAGCTTCAAAACTCTACTACAGATTCCAAAAATTATTTCATAGTTCATGAGCATATTAACAACAACAACAACAACAACAACAAAACCTGACACTGAAAAAAAAAAAAAACAACCTGACACTGAATTAGTGCCAGCGCCGTCCCAGAAGGCCATCCAGTCCAACCCTTTAGATTTGATGGACATATCTGTCAACCCTGAGAGATAAAGTCTGTTCCCAAGTCACAGAACTCAATACAAGGAGTCCTGGTGGGATTATTTTGTCTCTGACTCTCAGCAAGGTTCTTTATAATGTGACAGAAACATCCAATGTGGTTTTTACCTAAGTGTTTAAGACTTCATATTAGTTATTATGACTCTAACTTTTGCTCACCTCAGCTATGTTATCAAATAAAGCCTGGTTTCAAAGAACTAAAATTCAAAATGAGCCCCTTTTCATGCTTATATTCACTAGCCCACTGAAACCTTTCATGAGCAGACACACACAACCACCCGCACACGCATGCGTGCGCACAAATCTCTGCAAGAACCAGTCTGGCAAGCACATATCAAATGTATTTTGAAGCAAAGCAAAATAACCAACGAAGATGACATTAATAATTTCAACAATAAAAAAATGAAAATATATAAGTACTTCTCTTCTGTATCTTGTCATTGGCCTCTTACTGCACAATGTGTTTGGAGAACACACATCCAACTATATATGTTCCACCTGTAAGTGAACTATTCTATGAAGCTTCATGATAAATTGGTCATTGAAACCCACAGTAGAGGTTTGAAACATGCTTGTATCGTATGTGCTCTGTAAGAAAGGAGCTGACGGATGTGGACGCTTACTAGGAGCTACTTGGTCTTTCTGTACAGCAAAGGACAACAGCCCTTGAGTGGACAGATAGTCCACAGAATGAGAAAAGTTTTTCTAGCTATACAGAGAGTTAGGATCAAGTCTATAAAACAATTTTAAAATTAAATATCACAACAAAAAAATTTAAAATGAGGCATGCACGGATCTAAATAGTTCTCAAGAGATAAAACACAAACAGCTGAGAAACATCTTTAAAGTGTTCAACATTCTCAACCATCAGGGACTTGGATATTAAAATTATGCTTCTCTTATCCCAGTCAGAATGGGTAAAACCCAAAGAAACAAATAATGGCAAATGCTAGCATGGGCATAGGGACGCACACTCACTCACTGCTGGTGGAAGTCACCTGGTGCAGCCACTAGCGAACTCAGTATGGAGCATCTCCAAAAAAGAGCTGCAAACTTATCTACCACATGGTGCAGGTGCACCACTCTTGGCAATACACCGAAAAGACATACCTTACTATAGAGATATCTGCTCATCTATGTTCATTGCTGCTGTATTCACAACAGCTAGGAGACAGTCTATATGTCCATCAAATGGGGGAATGGAAAATGAAAATATCACATATTCAAAGAGTAGAATATTACCAACTATTAAAAAATGAAATTATGAAATTCAAAAGTAAATAGATGGAGCTTAAAGCAATCATCTTGAGGGAGGTAATCCAGAACCAGAAAGATATATGTCATGTTTGCTCTCATTTACCTTTCATTAGGAATATCCACAATGCTCAAAGGGAATAAATAAGGGTCCATGGAGAGGGAAGAAAAAATATAGTAGTATAAAGGGTTAAAAGGAAATTATGGAACAGAAAGGGGTAAATTGTGGTGGAGGAGGGCATGGGAAGGTAGAAGAGGGAAATTGGGAAGCATAAATAAAACGAATGACTTTTTTTTAAAAGAAGCCATAATATGGAGCCCTACTACTATAGAAGCTTCCTAAAATGTTTCTATCCACATACATTTTTTAAAAATTGAAATGAAATTATCCTGTAATAGGGGAATAATCACCCCAGAAGATACCAGCTAGCAAACAAAATACTCAGTGGCATGAACAAATTACTTCTCAGGAATCCTTGGCCAGAGAGGTTCCAAGGCCGGCCAAACCCTGTAGGCTGCTGCCCGTGATCTTGGTTACCCCCTACTCCCACCCCCGGAACTTGACAGAAAGACTGCACTGCTGAAGACAGCACACACTTGAATCACAAAACATAGTGAAAGCAAGCTGGTACTGACTGGAAGCTTTACAATGGATTTAAGAGAATATATATCAAATTCAATATACTTAGTGATTTTTGAAATTTAGGCTATTTTACATAATGCTAATGAGTATACATCTCTTGTAGTGATTCATATGCAAAAATCTACTTTATAAATCACAAGGCTACACTGCCTGTTTGGTCAGATTATATTTATAGGAATATAACCAAACTTAAGATGAAACCTAAGCAAGCAACTGTTGTAAAGACAAACATGTTTTTATAAAACATTATGCAATAGACTGCAAAGTTACAACTAGAAATATCGTAAATGATCTTTTCATGAATCAACTGCATTAATGTTTTATGGTATTAGAACAGGTGAAAATTGAAATGAAGGATGACTCAGCTTTTATTTCCTGGAGGTTTGTGCACAGCCAGCCTCTACGCCCTGAACAGTTACATCCTACCAACAGCAATCTTCACCATTCGCCTTTTTTGAGACGTGTTCTAGCATTGATAATTCTAACACTAAACAACAAGGCCATGATATCCCAGATTACAAACTATAGGGCAAAGTTGTGAAGAATAACAAACTAAGGCATCGTTATTTACTTAAGTAATTAATTCCACAACCTGAACTAAGGTCCAGGCCCCCTTCACATTCCTGGCTTCCAAACAGTGACACAGACATCACACACTTCAGTACTCTAAAGGGCACTGGAGAAAAGATGGGCAGATCTTCTCATTTGTGTATTGTTGCTAATTTACAGGATGAATGTGGTGCTCCTTTTTTTCCCAAATGAATCTTGTGTTAATAGTAGAGTAAGACAGACGGGCTCAGGGTAAGAAGGGGAGCTCTGCATATGGGTGAACAGTGCCCTTGCCCTTCTCTTTCTCAACACTACCACGCTTTGGAACCTGTGAAGCACAAACATAACAAACTCAACCCAGCTTCCCTTTGGCCATATGCTACAAACTACAAGGTAGAGTGGTTAGGAAAGACAGGAACTGCAGCAGTCTCCAACTGTTTACATGCCAGAAATCTATGCCCTATAAATTGCTTCATTTGTTAAAAAGAACTTGCCCTGTAGTAGAGAAAGCTAAGTAGAAAAATTTGTAGGTTCAACAATATATGAGATAGCTGTTACAATATAAAACCAAATATAGCAAATATTATAATAAGAATGATTTGGCTTAGGATAAGAAGTTTTAAGGAAATAAATACCATTTTAAAATAAAATAGGGGAGGAAATTCATCTCCCTTCTTCCATTTTTATACACCATATCTGGTAATATTTTATTTAAAGTAAAATATTTTATGGCTAAAGAGAAGGAGGGAACTTTAATTGAAGAAAGAAAAAACAAATTCAAAACCTAATTACCAAACAATTGTTTCTAACTCTACTACACATACATAATAACAGTGTTCATTTTGATAAAATACAGAATTTCAGAAGGACTGTGGACCATATCAGTGAATAAATCACTTCTGCCTTTTTCTCGGTTAAGACATCATTGCCATGGAAGGCACGGTGGAGAACACCTGTCATCCTGGCAGTGGAAGGCGGAAGGAAGCAGGGCCTACAGGCCAGTCTCAGCTACCGAGCAAGTAAGAGGCCAGCCTAAGCTACAAAAGCTCTTCCCATTAACCAATGCATGTAAGTACATGGATAGACAGGAATAAATAAGTGCCAAACAAGTTTAAATTTGTTAAAATTATATAAAATTATATTAAAATTATATTGAAATTGATGACTCTATATGGCAACACAAAGCTATCTGAATATATAGCTAAAGGTTTCTGCTCCACACTTGGCCAAATAAAGCACAATGTAAAGACAACAACATTGTAACATGGATTTCTGAGTGACAGCCAAAGCAAATAGAGTAGTACCATTCCCACTGTCCTGACTGATATCAGTAAGGTTTTCTTCCCTTTAACGCAGAGTAAACCAGCGGCTTTGAACAGTTTAAGCACCCAGGAAAATTCAACTAAGTATCAAAAGGCTGCATTGTGTCTTAAGGCAGAAAAAGGATCTTTTAAAAAGAAAGACTAGGAAACTTAAATAATAAAAGTCATGGGCTCTGTTCAATCCAACACTACCTCTATGCATATCTACAATTTGAAATAGATTTGGGGTGTGTTAACTTGGGGGTGTGACATGTATTAATTTGTAAGGTTTTTACAATAAAGTCTCCAAAATTAAGAAATAGAAAAGGTGGTTAGATGTTTATACTACTATAGTCTGGCATTTTTAATGTTATTTAGTATTTACACTAATTAGTTGAGTTACTTCATCTCACCATTTTCTAGAAGAAACTAGTGCTCAGCATAGTTCTTCCCATAGTATTCAGTGGCCATCTTTCAGGGAGACTGCTCAACCATACAAGCTACCGTCTTTGTTTTGAACAACGTGACATTTTAACAGTGTTTCTTGCTTTGGCTAGCTTTCCTTTAATTTGCTAGTCATTTAACTTTTCTAGGTTAACTTTTTAAACAACGCTTTTCAGCTTTACTAAGGAATATTTGAAAAATGAGTTATACATACTTAAAGTGTACAATGAAATAAAATACGTACATGTACACTGTGAAATGATCACAAGCCAATTAACACCCCGTCACTTAACAGTTACCATGCTCCTGCTGGTTCCTTCTGCCCGTCTTTTCTTGTGAAAACAGTGAGGAGCCATTCAATGAGCACCGTGCAAGTGCGCAGCACATGCGTGCTAACCATCCCCACCAAGCTTCTCAGCCACAGGGCCCTTGCCTCCTTCTTGACACTTTCTTCTCTTTGAACATCTCCTCATTTAACCTGACCCTTGATTCTGGAATCACTGTCCTATTCACAGATTCTTTTAATTAAATTTGACTGTGCCTGTGCGTGGATTACGAACGTGTGAAGGCTGATCCTCACAGAGTCCCCTGGAGGTGGAGGTACAGGTGACTGAGCTGCTGTGTAGGTGGTGGATCTTAACTACTGAGCCTGTAATCAACTGGTGTTTGTGTGTAGAGCAAGAGCAGTAGGAGCTCTTACTGTCTAAACATTTCTCTCATTTTGAGCATAATATCAAGAGTCCATGTTGTATGATTATATGATAGCTTCAGCACAATCATCATTTAATGGCCACTATTTTTGATGAAATATTACAGTTAAATCTAAAGAATTATCCCTTAGGGGAAAAAAAAAAAGACAACCATTTCTCATGAAACCAACAGTCTTAAAAGGTTATAGACTTTACAGGAGTCCAAACAGGAAGTACATACCTACTCTAAATACATCAGTATGCTGAAAGTTTTCTATAAGAGATTCTATATCACAGCAGGATTCTTAAAAGCTCTATCTCTTTAACTAGGTCTAAATCTTGGCAAAAAGTCCATCATGTCCAAGACACATTATTCAATACTCATTCCTATCATGTTTTCGGGTAGGAAATGGTAATGATGCGAGTACAAAAGAATTATATGAGAAAATAAAGACGCCAACAAATAGGCAATGGATTTGACATTAATCCAAACTGAGTAAGTGTTAATAAAATACACGCTTCCTTCAACTGAACTACATAGATTGAGATACTCTGCTGAAAAGTAAATAGAATAAGCATTACATTCTCTATACATCCTAGTAAACACGTAAGTTATATACTTTATAATGAGCACTAATTACAAGTGACAAACTCCTATTATACTCTCATAGTTTATATTATGTTTACAATTTACAATAGTAGGCTAATATAACAAAATTTAAGATAATAAAACTAATTCTTTCTGTGGAAGCAGTAACTGCCAGACTTACTGCTTTTACTGCTTAAACACCAAACTGGCTTTTATTGTAAAAATTACTTTAAGGGAACAACTGAAACAGATACATATGGTATGCTACAGGGACCTGAATACAGATTTTAAAAACTGAATTAGAAAAATAATAAGAACAACATTTTATGTCCAGTTGGCAAATTATAGGACACATCTCTGCTTTTTAAAATGTACTGTAGACTGTGGGAGGAAAGGGATATTTAATGGAAAATGCTTCATAAAATTATCCATATCAAATGCAGAGAAGTGAGTAAGATCCTGATGCTTTCTCTTCTTTACTAAGAATTTAAGGAACTCAGATAAATAAAAATGTAATCTTAAAGCATGAACAACCTCCAGTATCATGCCAAATTCTTGGACAAATATACACAACAAAAACATATACATGACAAACTATGGTCATTTCTCCTGAGTGAAAAAAGAAAACCTAAGTTTAAAAACACTCATGCAGGCTTGCTCAGTTACTATGGCTGCAGTCTGAGTTTGTGAAGTGGGTAGGGGCACAGCTTTTCCCATAGCACAGGAATGGAGGTGGTGCCTCCTTGAGGTCTGGGCCTAGGCACTGGCAATCCTGCTTTTCCTACAAAGGAAGGCAGCCTTTTACAACTCCTGAGTGGGTTTTCCAGCCACTTCCTCCGCCATGTATCCGACTAGAGAATGTTAAGATGAATGATTTTACTTTTCCTTGTTCTTTCAGTAAGAGTCACTTGTCAAATGTCATTATTTCCAGAATCTCCATCACTGTGAATATTTTTAGAACTGACTATTCTACATAACTTGCTACTTGGGATATGATTTGTCTAGAATATACTGTTAAATATCTCTCATGAAGAAAGTACTCTCCTCACCTTGACAAATATACGAGGCAGTTGCTTTAAAGCTTTTATCAGTTGCTCAACCAGTTTATTCATATTGTGCTTGACATTGAGTGAAATCTTTACAACAGACTCCCAAAGCTAATTCATAATTCATTGCATATTCATTGAGGACTCTTTTCCAAACCTAAGCACAAAGCTCTACATTAAATATAGCTGAAGTTAATGCAGTAGAAATAACCTCACCTTGGCACAATACTCTTACTAGTATATTGAGAATAACTGTGCACAACAGATTGCATAGCCTTCGGGAGATTTGTCGGCTTTCATGTTTGCAGAATGGGTGGAAGTTAGAGCACTACTATCCAAAAGGGTGACTTGTAGGCAGGCAGGTACAGTACAACTGAACCTTGATGTAGCTGGACTAGCTCGCAATACATTCAGAAATTGAAAAGACATCACAGCAAAGATTAAAGTCTTCAAGCAGGCAAGGAAGGAAGGAAGGAAGGGGTTGGCTGACTTCTACCCCATAGTTCTAACTCCTGCCTGCCCTTGAGAAGCACTGGCTGACACTTCTACCAACACTCATCTTCATTTCTGTATTGAAATAACCTAGAGATTTACTCGTGTGTTTGATCTTTTAGAGAAATAAGGTAACTCAGTTGACTCATCGTGAAAACTAACACTGGTTGAAAGACATTTTGTCAGACAAATTTATCAAAATACAAGTTTACTACAATGATGAAAATTAGTTAAACTAGCATACAGCTGGGAGAGTGAGTATCCTTTACTCCCATCTCATCCGGAGGTGAACTATACTCTGTCATTTCAGAAAATGTCAGATCAGTCCTTTGCCTTAATAGTGCAAAGAAATTTAGGTGAGTAAGTCAATGGCTCAGATTTTGTGCCTGGGATGTTTTTTGTGTGTAAAGTGGGGATACTGCTATTTACTTCCTAGGGACCCCAGTGTGGATGTTGTCTATACATATGTGCACCACACATGTGCAGTGTCCATGGAGGACAGATGGAATAAGATCCTCTGGAACCAAAGCTACAGATGGTTATGAGAGAGTTCTGGGAATTGAACGTGGGTCCTCTGGAAGAACAGTTAGTGCTACTGATCAACATTACTAGCAGATCACAACCAATTTTTTTTCACTTCATCTACAAATAAAGGTCTTTTTTCCTCTGTGTAATATAAAATTCCATCAAATGAACATAAGTTGCGTGTATTAAAAAGTAAATAGGCAGTAAATAGGCAGATGAAGTAATACTGTTTTTGTAATTCTATTTATTATTAAGTAAGTATTCAGAAGGGTGAAGAATTCAAGGTCGCCAGGTGTTGGTGGTGCACGTCTTTAATCCCAGTACTTGGGAGACAGAGGCAGGCAGATTTCTGAATTTCAGGCCAGCTCTACAGAGTGAGTACCAGGACAGCCAGGGCTAAATAAACCCTAAAAAAAAAAAAAA
>JADRCC010517329.1:0-10824 GCA_019843855.1 Hylomyscus alleni
TCTTTTATAAATGGGGTAAAATAGATAAAGTTGAAAATGAGAATTTGTAGATGACCCAATACTTAGAATTTGATATGAAGGCAAATTATTCAACAGGTGAAGTAGAAATGAGCATAGGGAGCTTTGAACTAGCCAACATTGTGTCTCACTGGAATGATAGGGAAAAAATCATAAAGTAGCGTAGATACCTGTGTTACGGGGAAGAAGGGCAACCAGGACGTGGCTTGCTGAACTGAACATTTGGAGATGGACAGACAAGAGACTTGCTCACATAAGAGCAGGATAAGGCCTTCAGCCCATCTCCTTCACGTGGAAAGTACTTTTAAAGACAATAAGAAAAGACCAGCAAAAGTCCATTTCCTTTTAAGTATTTTTTAACATTTTATTTTTGAAATCATTTAAATATTATTGGAAAGTTGCAAAATAGAGAGAACTTCAAACAAACCCCTTTACCCAAAGTCATAGTTTTTAACATTTGCTTAGTTAGCGTTATCTCTCTTGCCCGTGTGTGTGTGTGTGTGTGTGTGTGTGTGTGTGTGTGTGTGTGTGTGTTTGAGTGTGCACATACATTTTTTTTACCTTATAGGAGCCATTTGAGAATACTTTTTTTCAAGCTGAGATTTGTGGCATTGACCTGAGTGACTCAGGTTGGTTATTTTATAGAATGATCAGATTCCAGGTGTACATCGCCATTGAGAGCAGGACAGTCAGCAGTCCAGTCCATATCTAGGCACAGGGTCACTGTGGGCTGCTCATCAGAGGCTAACTGACCCGCCATCAGGGCAGTGTCTAGTTCTCCACCATGCGGCTATTATCTTCTTTGCTACTAGTAAAGAAGTGTGCGAGGAGACATAAAAACATAAAACATGAAACATAAAAATGTCCCCTTGGCAGTGTTCTTACTCAGAATAGCTTTTATAGAACTTGAAAGAACGGTGACTTTCTAATCCTGTTACTTTTCCTGTTTCACTTTGAATTGAAGAAATTTAATCAACACAGTGTTTCGTAGTGTTTCCTCCTGGCTCTGGCTTCCTTAGAGGACAATGTGTTAACAGCTGTAGCTGTCAGAATTTAAAACTGTGAATGAGTGAGCTCAGTGCTTCCACTTGGAGGGGGTGGTTGATGAAGATGCTTGAACTTGAGAATATTAGATTTACAAGTTCAAAAGAGCATTGGGGTTTTTGTTGTTGTTGTTTGTTTTTTTAATTTTTTAATTTTTTTTTTTATTTTTTAGAGTTTCTTATGCATTTGTATATACTATAGAAAAGACCCACCTAATTTTTGGCTTCATTTTTCTTTTTGTGATATATTTTTTCAGAACCAAGATAGTCCTAAAATTGAGGAAACAGATTTTCTTGAAGCTTTTAAAAAGATTCAGCCCTCATCATTTCGAAGTTCCATTGGACAGATGGACATCAAGCCCGTTGACTGGGAGCAGATAGGTGGACTTGAAGATGTAAAGCTGAAGCTAAAGCAGGTATCCGTTATTGATCAGCTTATTCCAGCAGAGTCCCAGAGAGGTCTTCTGTGTCTATAGTGAAAATGCTGTAATCAAACTGCACTAGCCCTCTTACCCAAATTCCTGGTCATGTGCTCTAGTCTTTATTACTAGTTTTTGTGCTTCCTTGTCTTATAGTCTGTTAAGATTTTTTACTTTAAAGCGTTCATTATATGGGCCAGGCGTGGTGGCACGCCTTTAATCCCAGCACTTGGGAGACAGAGGCAGGCGGATTTCTGAGTTCGACGCCAGCCTGGTCTACAGAGTGAGTTCCAGGACATCCAGGGCTACTCAGAGAAAACCTGTCTCGAAAAAACCAAAAAAGAGTTCATTATAATCTAGAACACAGGTCAGCAGAATTCGTGTTAAGCTGGATAGTAAATGCTTTAATTTTTGAGACACGCAGGCTGTTAGCTGTTCACGAGCCACTGTAGTTTGAGAGCAGGTAAATGAGAACGTTTGGCCTGTTTTTCCATGGCTCTCCATCTGTGGATGCGGCTGTCCAAAGTACTATCTGCACTGAACAGATTCAAACATTTTTTCTTGTTATTTTTTCCTAGACCATGTTGTATGCCAACTCTGTGCATGGTATTTATATTATTAAGTATTATACCTTTAATCCCAGCACTTGGGAGGCAGAGACAGGTGGATTTCTGAGTTCCAGGCTAGCCTGGTCTCCAGAGTGAATTCCAGGACAGCCAGGGCTATACAGAGAAACCCTGTCTCGAAAAACAAAACAAAACAAAAAAAGAGTATTCTAGCTGGTAGATTGTAGGTTCTGTGCAGGAACTATGGTTTTCCCTCCGCGGTGCTGGAGGTTGAAGTTGCAGGGAGCCTTTCCCGTGGGCTGTGTTATTTAACGTCCACAGTATCGACACCTAAGAGACATCAGCCACACTTCTTTTGATGGCTTCTGTTCGCCTGCTTGTGGCAGTTTCTACCTTTCTGGGCATTCTTCTCCCTTCCTGAGATGTTGATGCTCTGAGAGACTTATGGACATCTTTCTTTTCTTTAAAATTATTTTTATTTTATATATATATCAGTGGTTTGGTCCCATGTATACATTGGCACCACATGCGTGCTTTCTGCCCATGGAGGTCAGAGGAGCATGTCAGATGCCCTGAGACTGGAGTAATGGATGGTTGTGAAATACTATGTAGGTTCTAAGAGCAAAACTTCGGTCCTTTGCAAGAGCAGCAAGTGCTCTTAACCACTGAGCCAGGTCTCCCGTCCCAGGTACCCTTTCTGCAGTCCAAGGTGATTGACAGGGTCTAAGATTGGTCTTAGCTGTCCCTTGAGAGGTCTTGGGTAGACTTTTCTTCATGTCATCAGGACTGCTTAGCTGCCCGTCTGTTAGATGACCACAGAGCTGTCATGTCATGTGCAGGGTCCATCTAATGCCAGGTGTAGGACACATGCCTTTAATCCCAGCACTTGGGAGGTAGGGGCGGATGGATTTCTTTGAGTTTGAGGTCAGCTTGGTCTACATAGTAAATTCTAGAACTGTCAGGGCTCTGTAGTGAGACCCTGCCTGAAAAAAAACAAAAGGAAAGAAACAAACAAAAAAATAGAGTCCAGCTAATCAACTCCCCCACTCTACCTAAAATTCCCTATCTCAGTCAATGCAGTCAACCAGCAGTTCCCTGTCAGCAGTATGGCACTAGGGCTTTGTAAAATGCAATGTCTTATGTTTCAGTGACCAATCTGTCCTTGATGTCTTCATTGGGTGATCTTCAGCCTTCCAGTGTGCTCCATATTTTTCTGCGTTGCCAATTGGACTATTGTCCATTTCTCTGTGTTGGTCTGCTTCACTTCATCCCCATTGCTTCTGCTCACTGATAGGGCAGCATATTCGATAGCTTCATGCATCTCTTTTTGTGGCATCTCTTGTCCTTGGAGTGCCTGTTCCTGCCTGGTTGTTAGTTTAAAAATCTCTCTCCTTCAGAACAGAGCTCCCCCTTACATTCTTCTTTCTTTCTTGAGGCCAGTGTTGGTTCAGCCACCTCACTAAGAGTAATTGCACAGGTTCCCTGCTAACTTTTCTAGCCTGAGCTTCTGGGTCTATAAAATGATGGTAAACACATTTGGCTCAGCGGTGGCTAGGGCTTCTTCCTCCTTCAGTAACATTTCTTGAGTGCCTGCTTTAGGCATGAACCAATGCTGCAGGTTTTGTTGCAAGAGTAGAGTGGCTAACCCATCGTGGAAAAGGAACAGTAGAGAACTATAAATGGTCTGAGTAAGGTGAAAGGCAGGATAGGCTGTGGCTGGGAGAAGGGTGCTGTGCTCTGTGCAGAGTTCTTGGGGAAGATTTCTCCAAGCAGGTATATTTGAGCTAATGAAAGAGAGAGAATAAGCACATGGGGCCGGAGAGATGGCTCAGCAGTTAAGAGCACTTGTTCTTGCAGAGGACCAGGTTCAGTTCCCCAGATGCATATGGTAGTGTATAACCAACCATCCCTAACTCCAGTTCTAGGGGATCCAACAACTTCTGACCTCTGCAAGGACTGGGCATGTACATGATGTGTGTACATATATGCAGACAAAACAACCAGACACAGAAAGGAAAGGATAATTAAAAATTTAAAAAAGAGTAGCCACAGATGTTGGGAGAGCATCAGGGATAGCATGGCCTCACAAGTAAAGTACTTGGGTGCAGTTGAGGTGAGTGGGAGGGGCCTCCTGGGCTGTCCTGAGGACAGGGGGCTATTCGAGGGAATAGCCCCCTGGTTATGGTTAGGTTGTGGGAAGTGCCAGATGAGGGAGGGCTTTGGCATGTGGCTGGTGCACTAACATCTCTCTGTCTCTGCCTATTTACAGTGTGTTGAGTGGCCTCTGAATTTCCCTCAGGAGTTTGCTAGGATGGGTCTAACACAGCCAAAGGGCCTTCTCCTGTATGGTCCCCCTGGATGTGCTAAGACCACTCTGGTGAGGGCGCTGGCCACAGGCTGCCGCTGCTCCTTCGTGTCTGTGTGCGGAGCTGATCTCTTCTCTCCTTTTGTTGGAGACTCAGAAAAAGTCTTATCTCAGGTTGGTTTATTTTTAAGTTGTTTTTCTTTTTCTTTCCTGTTGTGAAAAGTATGCATGCTTAAGTTTAAAATAAGAGCCCTCTTCCCCATAACCCATCCACGTACTGCTACTGTGGGGTAGATTTTCTCTCCGATTCTGAGTAAGGTAGAGGTGAGCTTTTACCAATCTGAAATTTTACCTTTATTTACTTAGGTATATGTGTGTGTTCAGGTGGGCTCTGTGCACTTGTGTGCACATGTTCTTGTACACCCAGAAAAGGCTGCTGGATGCCCTGGGGCTGGAGTAGCAGACAATTGTGACTCTCCTGGTGTGGGTACTAGGAAGTGAACTCAGGGCGTCTGGAAGAACAGCATGCACTCAACCCCTGAGCCATCGCTTCAGCACCTTTATCTTGGTTTTTAAAGTTAAATATCGTCACCAGATGGATTTGGTGGCATATAGGGACAAGCAGATCTCTTAGTTCCCAGCTAGGCTGGGCTTCATAATGAAATCCTGCCTTAAAGTCCATGTTAAATATCTTTTGAGAAGACAATTTTTTTTAACAACTATCTATCTTTGGCCCTTGTTTTACTTATTCTCTAGTTTGTAAACACTTAGAATCTTCATTTTTCTGTTTTAATGGTTACAAATAGGAAAGCGAAAGCAGTCACCGGAACAGCGTGTGACGTTATGTTTTTCTTCCTTCACTAAGGTATTTCGACAAGCAAGAGCCAATACTCCAGCGCTTGTGTTTTTGGATGAAATTGACTCAATCTTGGGGTCTCGCTCAGTCGGCACCTTGGGATGTGATGTTCGGGAGCGAGTTCTTTCAGTTCTGCTGAATGAACTCGATGGTGTGGGAGTTAGGACGGTAGAGAGAAGAGGGAGTAAAACAAGCCAACAGGGTAAATACCAGGAGCTGGAGACACTGTGAGCGCTGTCTGTCAGCTAGAATGCACCAGAATTAACTAGCATTTCCGCACGGCTGCTTTTCCCAGGCTGAATTCATCCTACAGAGGGATTTATATGAGTTCATTTGAATTCTTGGGACTTTTACAGGGCAGGTAAAGGTTGAGACTTGGACAGAAGAAAGTGAAAAGTCTTAAAATTATCTAATATGTGAACTTAATTTTTCTAAGAATGAGAAATATTTTTTACTTAGTAGAGAAGGGAAATC
This sequence comes from Hylomyscus alleni, assembly GCA_019843855.1. Lineage (NCBI taxonomy): Eukaryota > Metazoa > Chordata > Mammalia > Rodentia > Muridae > Hylomyscus > Hylomyscus alleni. Next base: position 5,682 of record JADRCC010517329.1, read on the forward strand.
AATCTCTTGTATATATCCCTTAGAAGTACCTATCCTTTCTTCAGTTTGTGTGTGTGGAACATTACAAAACAAATTAGCACTTAAGTAACTTTTGGGGTGTTCTGCCTCTGTGAGCCTCTTGTTCAGAAACAGTGGCTTCTTGTCCTGAGCAGGTCATTTCTGACCTCTTTTAGTATAATCATATTGTTTATTTCACACTTTAAAAATCATTCATGCAGGAACACTTCAACCACTGTAATTTGAAGGGACCCATGATAACGTGATCTCAGGATGCTTTACCTTTGCCCATTAGCATGCTGGGAAACTTGGTGCTTTGAGGGTAAACACTGGAAAACTTCTTGGACTGTTTAACTCAATGAGTGGTTTTGATTTTAGGCCTCACCTTGTTTTTTAAATGGGCTGGGGAGTGTTTGTAGCTCAGTGGCCGAGTAAGTGCCTGGCAGGCCCAACCCCTGGGTTCTATCCCCAGTGCCACATAAACCAGGTATGCTGGTATACACTGGTAAACCCAGTACTCGGGAAGTGCAAACACAGCTTTTAAGGTCAGTTTTGTTGAGTATAGAGTTTTGGGACAGCCTGGGGTACATGAGACCCTACCTCAAACAGAAACAAATGTTGTTTCTCATCCAAGGTTTGCATAACTGTAGTTCAGCTTGATTGTCACCATTTCTGCCTCAGGAAAGAAGAATAAAAAGTAAATTTCCACCTTTGGAGGTATCGAAAGCTAGACTTTCCAGAACCATACCTGTTCCCCATTAGTCACACATTCCGCCCTTGCAAGCAGCCTCTTTATGGTTGCTGTTCATGGAGTGCTCAGGTGGATTTGGGGACCGGCCAGGTGTTCTTCCATCTGGCTTCTCGCCAGTCCTCACAGGGAGACACGCCTGTCAGGACTAGCCTTTCCTTTCAGATACACAAGGTAGCTCTGTGTTATGGAGTGGCTTTATACCAAGAAGGTGGTGGGGACTGGGCGTAAGCATCCTGGTTCCAGAAGAAGGCGATCCCTTCCAAACACAGTACTTTCTCACATGCCACTTAACTTGAAGGATTTTAATAAGGCACAGTTTGTTGATGTTACTTACGATGTGTTATATGCTTTCCCTCAGAGTGTCAAGAAATTCTTAATCGGAGTGTCATGATTGTTGTGGCAACAAATAGGCCTGATGTGTTAGATGATGCCTTGTTACGACCTGGGAGATTAGATAAGATCATCTATGTCCCCCCTCCTGATCAAGAGGTAAGCAGTGCCTGTTCCCTTTGCACTCGGCAGTGCATCGCGTCTGCCTCGTAGCATGTCTGGGTAGCGGTGGACAGTGTGTCCTGCGCTCACTGTGCAATGCTGGTACTCAGTTCTTTGCTTGGTAGCTCTTCATAAACTCACGTATTTGTCCATGCTGGTTCCCTAGCTCTGCCTTCGGGGAACCATGCCTGGAAGTGACTTTCGTGCTCCCAGCAGTGCTGAGGGCACTGGGTGTCATTGTATCTGGGATGGACGAATCCTAAGGCATTTGAGTCGCTGAAAGGGCTTTGGCAGTTGTCTGGGTCTGTGGGGACTGCAGCATGTCCAGTCAGGAAGTGCTCTGCTCTTAAATACTGTCAGATGGTGACAACTGTCAGAACAACTGTCAGATGGTGAAGGGCTCCAGGAATTAATTTTTCCTTCCTTGGGCTTTAATCAGGTTTTAAAGAGCTATTCGTTTAAGTAAATGTCTGATGCTTCTAAATGTGTCTGATAAATCATGTGTTTGTTTCTAAACCTATTCTGATAGCGCTTTTGTTCCCAAAAGAGAGTCATCTTGTCTCATAAGGAGAAATGGTTATGACTGGCAACTTCAAAAGTTATTTAAGAAAATATTTGTTTTTCATGATACTGTTTCTACCATTGCTATGTAGACCATTGATGGCTTACTCTCTCTTTCAGAAGCAAGAGTGATATTGTTTGAATATGAATACACAGCAAACACCACACACCATACATAATACACACACACATCATACACACATGTACTGCACCTTTCCACACACCCACATAGCACTTACACAGCACATACATCACACACACACTTTGTAATATGATAAAAAAATTTGAACTTAAAATGTTTACTGTATCAGTGTTGAACATAAATGTTATAACATTGTAAATATTTTTTTTGTTTATTTTCTTCTAGGGCAGACTTTCTATTTTAAAAGTGTGTACAAGCAACATGCCAATAGGGTCTGATGTTTCACTAGAAAACCTAGCAGCAGAAACCTGTTTTTTCTCTGGAGCTGATCTTAGAAACCTCTGCAAAGAAGTGAGTGTGCACGGTTTTATTTGCTGGGTGGAGTCTTTGAATAGTTTTCCTTTTCTGTAAGCTTTACTAAATATAAAATTGAGAAGAATGCACGGATCTTAAGAATACAGTACTGAGTGACTGGAAAGTGACTACACTTTTATAACCAGCACTTGTGTCAGGAAGAGGTGGTTAGTGTTCCAGAATCTTCCTTCGACCCTTCCTACCCTCTGCCCCTGCTGCCTAGCAAAGGTGACCACTCTGCTCACTCCCACCCTGGAGACGAGCTCTGCAGCTTTTGAGCTCGGAGTTTCTACATTCTGCCATGAGCAGTTTGTCTGTGGTGAGAGTGTTCATGGCTACACGGAGAATTGCCAGGTCATAAAACGTGCCATCCTTTCTTGTATGAGCAGTGCAGCAGGATTCCACTCCTCTTAGACTGTATGTGGATTCAGGGCGTGTGTGTTATGCTGCAGTTTGTCTATTTAAGGCTGGATTTTTAATGTGCAGGTAATGATGGCCTATAGTGGATTTTTAGTCACCTTAACTTTCAGTGTTTTTTTGTTGGCATTGAACTTTTTTGATGTGACGCCAAGGATTTACCACCAGATTGCAGTGTTGACAATCACTGTTAGTTTTAATGTGAAGCAAATTGACTGTTGCCTACTGCTTGTGTCCTTCAGGCTGCCTTGTTTGCGCTGCAAGAACACGGACTGGAAGCAACCACAGTGAAACAGGAGCACTTCACAGAAGCACTCAGGACGGTGAAGCCGTCCTTAACTCTGAAAGAGCTGGCTTTCTACGAAAACTTATTTAAGAAAGGACTTTCTAACTTGGAAGATGATTAAATTTTTATTCTATTGAGTTTTTCATATGAAGTGGTTTGCAACTTCATACTTTCATGAGAGGGGGAAGGGAGGGAGAGGGGAGAGAGAGAGAGAGAGAGAGAGAGAGAGAGAGAGAGAGAGAGAGAGAGAGGCTGAGAACTTGCCTGATAAGGACCGTCTTACTTCTAGAAGATATATTAAGACACCATAATAGGCAGGGCAGTGGTGGCGCATGCCTTTAATCCCAGCACTTGGGAGGCAGAGGCAGGCGGATTTCTGAGATCGAGGACAGCCTGGTCTACAGAGTGAGCTCCAGGATAGCCTGGGCTACACAGAGAAACCCTGTCTCGACAAAAACAAACAAAAAAAAAGACACTATAATAAAAAGCATATGGACAAGAAAGTGGGCTCAAGTGTTTTGGTCATTGTGACAAGCCCTTTTAAACAACTGTCATGGGAGTAATCACAGGACTCTGCTTACTGCCTCGCTAGTTCCTTATTGGACTGCTCGCCCTTAATACCTGCATGGAGTTAAAATGGTATAAAAGCAGACTGGAAAAGTCAAATTTGCCTTCAGTCTCAGAATTGACTGGGGTCATGCTAAAAAAAAAAATAGCATGTGTGTGATTTTGTTAGGATAGTTATTTCTGATTGTTCGTCTATGACTTTGAAGTATGTCATGCTTACGGAAGCTGCAGAGGACTTCAGCATGCCCTCGTCTGGATTCTCCACTCTAGCGTCTGTCACATTTGTCTTTGCTCCTTCCTCCGTGCACACACTGTTTTCTGAACAGCTTGAGACTACACGAGAGCCTTAAGTCACTTAGACTTGGGGATGACACTGAGAAGTGTGCCATTAGGTGGTTTTGTTGTGAATGTTGTGGGGTAGTGTGGCTCTTCCAACACCACTCTCATACATGCCTGTCACCCAGACGTGCGGCTTATGGCTGTACGTGCACAGTGCTCCATTATAGCTAGTGTTGAGCATGCGTGCCTCACAAGTAAAACTGCCTTATGCTGCAGTTAACTCACAAGCTCCGGAAAGTTTAACGCCAACGACTGTATTTTAGTGTATTCCATGTATTTCTCTCTGTCCCAGCGGTGCCGTGTGATGATCTTTTTCTGTCACATGGTTTAGTCTGGGATTACCACTGAGTTTAGTTGTCTTGAGTCTTCCATGTCTTTACTTGGAAACAGTTCTCAGTCTCTCTTGGCCTCGACATCTTTGAGAAATGTAGATCAGGGTTTTTTGTTTGTCTGTCTGTCTGTCTGTCTGTAGAACAGTCAGCCTTGGACTTGTGTTTGTCAGGGTTTCTTTGGTTGTAGGTTGGAGAGCTCCCAGGTGGCTTTGCTCACGGAGACATGTGCTCTCCGCAGTGTTGGTGATGTTTGTTCTGATCACGCAGAATTGTTTAGTTTCTCTATTACATTCTTAACTTTCTCCCTTTTATATTATATGTAATTTGAGGTCATAGATCTGTGTGTTTTTATTTTTATAGAGGCAACTAAAAATTAAAAACCCTTTGGTCTTTAACCTTCCTGTCCTTGATTTCCTTTAACCCCTCACTAACACTAGTACACTGTTGAAGTAAAACTCCAACCCCAATAAGCCCGTGCAAAAATACACAACTCAGTTATAAGATTTATAAGCTGCACGCCTAGATTGGGCAGATTCACCACTACACTACTCTATTCTCCAGCCATGAGATCCCTGTGGCTTCTCCAGGCCATGTGGTTCTGCTTCATCTTCCTCCTCTTCCTTCCTCCTCTTCCTCTCTTGTTTCCTACTCTTCCCCCACTCTCTAAAACCTTTCCCCTCCCCACCTTTCCCTAACACTGCCCAATCACAGACTCTATCCTTTATTTGACCAGTTAAAATGGGGAGAAGGTTCACATGAAATCACCCGAGGGAGCAGAAGTAACATCAGAATGCAAACAGCACCAGGGCAACCACAACAGTGCATGGTGTCCGCTACTCAGGGCAACCCACAACAGTACATGGTGTCCGCTACTCAGGGCAACCCACAACAGTGCATGGTGTCCG
>JADRCC010517343.1:0-13077 GCA_019843855.1 Hylomyscus alleni
TCAACTAGCTCTTAATAATATTCCTTTTACACTTTTCTATATCTGCCACATGGCTGGTTATATTTCCTCAGGTCCACAACTTATTCAGAGTCCAGGTAGCAAATATTCTGTGCTTATTTCCCAGAATTCCTCTTTCTCTTCCAAGTGTCCCACCTTCTAATCTTGTCTCAAATTATGAGCCATCAAATTTTTATTAACAGGTGATTCTTCTGCACAGCACCCAAGAGATTATTCCTCTAGATGTTCATAGAGAGTTTATAGACTGTCAAACATTTTCGTAATATATAGTACTTGGCATTTAAGCATGATGAGTTTTTGTTGTTGTTGGGGGTTTTTTTGTTTTGTTTTTCAAGACAGGGTTTTTCTGTATAGCCCTGGCTGTCCTGGACTCACTCTGTAGACCAGGCTGGCCTTGAACTCAGAAATCTGCCTGCCTCTGACTCCCAAGTGCTGGAATTAAAGGCGTGTGCCAGTATTGCCCAGCTTAAGCATGATGTTAAACACAGATGTTCAGGTTGCTCCCTCAGTCTAGGCACATGAAAATCTAGTTCCTGTCCTGGGATATTGGAGACTTATTTTGCAGGTATCACCCATTTTGATTGTGTTGTCATTATTATTAAAATTAGGTGCAAAGAGGCAGGTTCTGAGTAAAAGAAAAAATATTGCCCAGTGAAAATGATTTTTGATTGAAGCCAGGGACAAAATTTTGAAAAAAAACATTCACAAAATTCTTCAGTTGTAATTTTAAACTGTTTCTTGACCATTTTTAGTGCTGAGTATTAAATTCCAAATGATACCTCAGCATTAATTATACCTGAAAAGATATCTTGGCTTGCTCTACAGATTTATAGATGCTTTGATGACCAGTTAACATACTTGCCAGATTACTTACTACAGATATACTACAAATTTTAATAATTATAAAAAGATAGAATTCAATTTGAAAAGAAGAAAAAGTACAAGAGCAATAAAATTTAAGCTAAACTAGTGTAAAGGAAATAAAGTGGGAAAGACAAGTTGCTTTTGATATATCCTTCTAGAAATATCCTCCACCCTCCACATTAGCAGTGGATTCTAGAAAAAAAATGGAAGATTTGTGCATGTGGCTGCAGGTGTAAGTGCAGAGGTAAAATATGTATAAATCATCTATAATATTTGAACACATTTCATTTTACTGAGAAAAAAATAAATTTTTATCACCTTCATTTTAGTGTCCATAATAATGTCAGAATGACTTTTTTATTCTTTGTTTTCCTTTCTCAGTGATGGAGATCTCATCCAGGATTTTGAACATGTAAGGTAAGTGCTATTCCATTAAACTCTATTCTCAGCCCCAGTATTTCTCTGTAATATTATTTTAAATTATACTAATAACTATTCAGTATCAAATTATTTTCATACTCTAGAAATAAAAGCAATGATATGGAACTGATTCTTTGAAGAGATAATTTACAAACTCTTATCTATACTAATGATAAGAAACAGAGAAAAGACACAAATTAATATAGTTAGTAGTAAAAAATGAGAGAAACAGATATAACTGAAACACCAATGAGATGGATACATTTTTAATGTCTATCTAAACTAAAACAAGAAACAAGATTCAAATAATAATAGTCTCTCAACAGCAAAAAGCTTACATCTAGACAGACTCAGTTCTGAGGCCCACAAAAAAAAAAAGACATTTTAGGGTCTTGTGATGGATGGGAAATGTAGATTTATAAAGTATTTAGAAAGGAATGAAAAAGGTCTAATTTAGAATTACAAACGATGGCAACCTTTTTAAAGCAATTGTTGTTACTAATGCTATGACTTGTCATTTTTCTTCTCCCTTGGAGTACTTCAAGAGGTTTATCAGGTAACTTCTAGCTATCATGTATATCTCCATCATCTTACGTTTATACCGGGGTCATTGGGAGCTACACAAGTATTATGGACATAGAAAGCTCACGGTACTATGTGGTCTCATGTACTACCATGCCACTGGGGTGTGGAAACACTATTTGGGCAGGCAAAACAGAAGATGCTAGGCTGCATTTACCTGATTGCCATCATCAGTTGCTGGGCTTTGGGACACACCAATGCATCACTCAGTGGGTAGGAGAATGCAGCCTGGGTTAGGCACCTGAGTGAGAAATAAAATAGGCTGAGGCTGAAGCTAGGGTTCTGTAACTCCTGAGTGTCCAGTCACTACTGGAAACTGTGTAGAGCCGGGAAGAGAGGAGACTCATGAGCCTGGGAGGAGGAACTCGAGGTCTGGAAATCCCAAACTCCTGGATAACCTGACGCCAGGTACCTACCACCTCCTCAGGGTGGAACAGCAATTAAATATCTTTTTCAGAAAGGAATGTCATGAAAGAGAAGCTTATTTGCTAAACCCTCAGGGCCTCTAGATACTTCACTAGCATGGAGAACTCTGTTCAGAGTGATGTAACCACTCATCACATCCCTTTATGGGGAGTATGGTCTCGTGTTCTAGGCCAAGAATCTTAGTAAGGAGCAGGGAGATGCCTACCGTCCTCAGAGGGTGGTGGGATTTCTGAACCCACTCAACCTTACCAAGTTTCCTGGCACAGTCCACTGTCCCACAGTACTATGGAAAAATTAATGAAATATGACTCCAAATGTTCTAGTATTTCAATGTGTGGTTCCTGGTTATTGGTACTATTTGGGGGTTATTGTGAAACATTTAAGAATTAAAGTCTTGATGAAGGAAAAGGCATCATTAGGAGCATATTTGAGAGTTTATGGCTTTCTGCCACAAGCAGGTTAATCACTCTCTTTCATATTTGCAGATAAAGATGAGACTTCTTAGCTTCTTGCCCCAGCTATCTGCTACCATGCTTCCCTGTTATATATTCTCCATCTTGAACACTGAGCCTAAAGCAATTCTTCCACATGTTTATCACAGAAACAAGAGTAACTAGTACAACTGGCAATGCGTTCCATTCACAAGCATAGAGCACCAGTGCATGACCATTTAAATAAAGAGACACACGAATGCAAAACAACTGTCTAATAAAAAGACACAGAAGCAACTGCTAGGTGTTATTTGAATAGGTATAATTTTTTTCCCAAAATTAAAGCTTAAGATAAAATTAAAAATAATTACACCATATGTGTTTTGTTTTGTTTATTGTGTTAACAGTTTCTCTAGGGAAAGTTTTAATGAAAAAGAAGGAATTTCACCTTCTCTTGAAATAGTTTGGCGTTTATCCCAGCTACCCAAGAAACCCCTTCAGTAGACAAACCCCTAAGTAGCCTCCTCATCCATGGAACTTCACTACTTCTTCAGTGTCTCCCATCTCTACCCCACACAACCTCCTCTCCACTTCACCATATTCTGGCCAACAATCCCAACAGAAGCTCCTTGCTTGATCAGGAGCCACATGGCTGCCAGAATTCCAGCAAATGAACCCTGCTCGACCAGAGACCACACTATCTGCCACACATCCAGGCAGAAACCACATGCTTGACCGGAAGCCACCCAGGCCATCAGTATTCCAGCCCCCAACTCAGGTGGAGAAACTTGATCCACCAATGACCTGGCAGAAGACTAGAGAAGAAACAAGAACCAATGAACAAAAACACTTATCTAACAAATACCAACTCAGAAATTGGCACTGAGAACTATAATCCTGGATGCCTAGATGCCAGTGTAAAAACAAAATCAACAACAGCCAAGGTAGTATGTTACCAACAAAACTCAGCTATCCTACTATAGTAAGCCCTGAATATTCCAACACAGCTAAAACTCAAGAAAAGAATCTTAAAAATCAATTTTATGAAAATTACAGTGGTCTTTAAAGAGGAAGTAAATCCCTTAAAGAAAGTTAAGAAAAACTAATAGGTGAAGGCAAGACTTTAAAACGGAGACGGAAGCAATAAAGAAAACACAAACTGAGGGAATTCTGGAAATGGAGGATCTAGGTAAGGGAATAGGAACTACAGATGCAAGATCACCAACATAATACAAGAGATAGAAGAAAGAATCTTAGATTCTGAAAATATTGTAGAAGAAAAAGAAACATTAATCAGGAAAATGTTAAACAAACAAAAAATCTGTCAGAAAGCATCAAGGGAATCTGGGACACTATGAAAAGACATTACGAAAAGGTCTTAGAATAATAGCACAGAAGAAAGAAAACAATCCCAGCTCAAAGGCCGAGAAAATGTATTTAACATAATCATAGGAAAAAATCCTAACCCAAAGGATATGTCTATAGTGTTATAATAGACCTGAAGAACAACTAATTTATTTGATGAGAAAAAAGTCCCCTTGCCACATAACTGTCAAAATGCTAAATATACAAAATTATTAAAGACTATTAAAAGACTACTAAAAACTGTATGGGAAGTAGTCCTAGTAACATATAAAGTAGACCTATTAGAATTACACCTTACATATCAATAGAAATTCCAAAAGCCAGAATGGCCTAGACAGATGTGCTACCGACTTTAAGAGACCTCAGATGCCAGCCCATAGTACTATTGAGAGCAAAACTTTCAATCACCATAGATGGAGGGATACAGGGGACATACCTAAACGTATTGAAGGCAACATACAACAAGTTCATAGTGAACATGAAATTGAATGGAGAAAAATTCAAAGCAATTTCACTAAAATCATAAGCAACTGAAAGTTGTCCACTCTGTCCATATCTATTCAATACAGTACTTGAAGTCTTATCTAGAACAATAAGAAAACTGAAGGATACCAAAGAGATATAAATTGGAACAGAAAAACTCAAAATATCATTATTGAGAGATGATAGTATGCATAAGTGACCCAGGGAACTGCTACAGCTGATAAACACTTTAAGCAAAGTTTCTAGAAAAACAACAACTCAAAATTATTAGTAGCCAGCCTGTATACGGATGATTTGGGCAGTGAAAGATATCAGGGAAACAATACATTTCACAATAGCCACAAATAATATAAAATATCTAGCAGTAACTTTAATCAAGCAAGTGTATGGTTTGTATGGCAAAGACTTCAAATCTTTGGATAAAGAATTTGAGAAGATATGAGAAGGTGAAAAGATCAACCATACTCATGAATTGGAAAGATTAATAGAGTAAACGTGACTATCTTACCAAAAACAATCTACACATTCAATGCAATTCCCATTAAAGGATAACACTCATCTTCATATGGATAAACAGAAGCAAAACAAAGCCAAGCAAAAAAAACCCCACAGAAATAAAAAAAAAAAAACATAATTTTAATCTCAAATGAAGCTAGACTTTCATGAGCATAAGTATTGAGAAAGGCTCTTGAGAAGTCTCTTTTAAATAATCAAAGTCAGATGTGACTAGCATAATTTTACTGGTGTGCCCTTTATGTTAAACTGTCGAGTCATTTCTCTAGAGCATAACTTTAGTTGACACTTTGGACTTGAGATTAGAACCCATACAGTGACATACTGGACACTTATGCAAAAGGGTAGTAGATTCACAACTGCCTAAAGCTAATAGAACAGACAGGATAGCCACAGTAACCTTAAGGTGTGAAATGATAACCTCAAGTGTGGAAAACATGAAATCTTAATATTGTGTTATTTTGAGTCTAGTGTGACTCCTAACTGATGGGAAGATAAAGATTAAAAGGAGCTACAGTTAAAAGTGCAATGCACTTTTTTGTCTATATGCAGTGCAAAAAAAAAAAACCCTAAAATCAAAAAGAAACATGTTGTATCTTATTACCTATCATTCATTTAATTATTTAAAAAAATAAAATAAAAATGTACACAGAGAAACCCTGTCTCAAACAAACCAAAAAAATAAAAATAAAAAATAAAAAAATAAAAATGTAATGAGAAACCAATCAAAGTAGGTTAACTTGCAGGCATTGTGGTGCATGTGTTGTCCTTTGAATGTTGGCCATACTCTTTCTGAAATGATCTCTTTTAGGTTTCTAATTTTATGAGTTTTTCATTATTCTTCCTGTTTGCCATTTTTCTCACGGGATCTCAAATGGTATTCCTCCTGAGGGCTTCAGTTTGTACTTCCGTTATATTAATTATTGATGTCTCGAATGAGTTCTTCAATTGAGGAAGTCTCAAATCATCAATGCAGTGGATGATTCTCCACCATCTCTCTTAAAATTTTTTGAGTTATGAAGCCTCCTCAATATGTTTCGTCTATAGAAGCCTCCACATTGATTGTCTGTACCACTTTACCCTCTCAACTGTAACCTCAAAGTCCAACTTCTTCTCCCTACTCACTATACTATTATCTCTTGATTGTGCCACTCAAATGGAGGGTGACCACACTGCTTTGTCCCTATCTAGCTCCTTTTTGAATTATACCATTAATCACTATGGCAACCTCTTTCATATTTGAATGGACCAGATACCACTCAAATTCATCATATCACTGCCAATTTAGTTTTTAAAAAACTAAGCTGAAAGACACATGTCATGAGATCATGCTTATTAATTGCTTATCGCATATAGACCAAAGTTTAGAGTCTATCTTGCTATGGAGCATCCACCCCAGTGTACCTTTAATATTATATTCTACATCTTAGCAGATAAGGAGCTCCTCAAATGTATCATGGCCTTTCATGACTAAACATTGTTATTATCTCTACTTAAAAGCTTTAGTCAATTCTCTTGAAGACCAGGGGTATTCTTGTCTTTAGTACCATTTATTTTTCGAGAGCATAATATTATTGAATACATACAATAACCTATGGAATTTGCCTTCCATACTAAACTTGAGAAACCATAAAGACTTGTTTATATTAAAATCATATTTTCCTGAGATTTAAAAGCATGTTAAAAATGAGTTTTCTGTTTTGTCCTTTACCTGTGATAAAGTGGAATTGAGAAATACAGTCAATCTTTAGAAGTATAAGACGAGAGTCAATAATGATATCTAGGAATGTGACTTTTCTTTTAAAAATTATTTTAGAAAGTTTTAAGTGACCAATTACAACACAAAGGACATGTATTAGGTGCTATAACTTTTGAATGAGTTCAAGAACTCTGTATAGTCTTTTAAAAATCAATTTCACTCAGTTATCTTGCCTTAATGACCAAGGGACTGCAGCCTTTGCTCCTGAGAAAGGTACATCAGAAAAGTTACTCCCATGAGATCAGATTCTATGATTAATAGGACATTTGACTGTCCATAGAATTTTAAATCATTCTTTTCATCTTAGTTTCAAAGTTTGAAGAGGCCAGCCTGCCACTTTTACTTTTGTCTGCACTGATTGTATTGCTTCTGAAAGACTTCAGTCTAGCTTTGAAGTCTAGGATCCTGATTTAGACAAAGAAGAGGATAAGAAAAACAGCTTCAGTGGAGTTTTCATTTACAGAACAACCTGACCTGATTTTGAAGTTGAGTGATTGTAGGAGTTAATTTTCAATCTCTGTTAATACCAAATGGATGTCTAGGTTACTGTCCTTTGAAGGAGTGAACAAAAATTTCAAAAAAGACTAATAACACTTTCTCATAGTTATCTTTTCTATCGAACTCAGCATCAAAAATGATTCAAAAAAAAAAAGGGCCATTAGCACATTTTGATTCTCAGGCTCCGATGAATCCATTCTTTCACACAGTAGTTTCTTCAGCAGCCACTGCCATCTCCTCACTAAAAAGCATTTGTAACATCAAAATGGAATTGATCCAGAAGTCAGAAATCAGAATGGGATGTAATATTCTATCAAGGAACATTATCACATGACTTTTAGAATACACTTCCTTCTTACTGTATTTCTTTTCTTTATAAAATATATCACTAGTATCTAAGAATTCATGTTTCTCATTTTATAAAAGTTCCATACATACAACATATAACCAACCATCCATCCATCCGCATATACATACATACATACATACGTACATATATACATACTTACACATATATACATACATGTTCAGATTATTCTAGATGAGGTGCAAGCAGACATGTGCTCATCTTTTTTTTTTTTTTTTTTTTTGAGACAGGCTTTCTTTGTATAGCCCTGGCTGTCCTGGAACTCACTCTGTAGACCAGGCTGGCCTCAAACTCAGAAATCTGCCTTCCTCCCTCTGCCTCCCAGGTGCTGGGATTAAAGGTGTGTACCACCATCAGGAGTTGCTGATTTTTGTCCCCAGACTGAGTTATTTCCACAGGGAAAAATGAGTGGATGGTACTTATTTATCTTTAAAAGTTCCTCGTGCTTGTGTACATCTCTCTTTAAAGGAGACAACCTGTGTGGTTTTCACTATATGTTTTATAGGATGGCATATACTTACTCTGTAAGGAGATAATGAAGATTTTTGAAAAGTAGTTAATCTTAGGTTTAGTAGAACTGACAATTTTTTCAGGCTAAAAGCTTTAGTTAATTTTGACAATTTACTAGTTGCTACTGTATCAATCATCAGTCTAGAGGACTGATAATCACAGGCATTGTGAAATCTGTGTTTAATGGGCCAAATTTAAAAATAGATTTAAGTATTTGTTCAGAACATATATGTTTTATGATTATATGATGGGAGTTCCTCACAGAGGATTAAGTTTTCTTTTTAATAAAATTGTACTACTATTAAGGCAAGTGAGTGAGAAACATGCTAAGCATTTGCATGATCAAATGTTAAGTCTTAGATGGTTTATCTAGCAAAAAGATGAATATATTGAGACTTGACTAATATTTTAAAGCTCCGTTGTTGCAAGCAGATGTATCAGTTTTATCTCAGCATGTTACATTTATCTATATGTGCACTAATAGCTTTGGGTAAAAGGTCAAATTAGGATTATCTGTATTTTCAAATTTCAAGATGTACCTGTTCATCTTTTATTAAAACCTTGATTAGCTTAAATGTTTATATAACCATATATACACAGCTATATCCGGACATGCACACATATATACACTGGTATATCAGTATACATCTTTCAATTTAAGCCTATAACGCTAATGTAAAATAGTCATAGATTTTTATTCATATTTTTATAAACATAAACAGATCATGTTAAATAAAACTGTTAGGAAGATATATGACACCTGGCCAGGACAGAAATTAGCATGTAATGTGGCTGCACTTAACCACAGAGATGAGCAAAGGAAAGAGTAGAAGAAGGCTTTGGATATTCCACATGAAGTCATTTTAGAAGAATATGTAGGAACGTTTAACCAGACAGGCCAGTGAGTTCTACTACCTAAGTAGTAAACCTTTATGATGATGATGATGGTGATGATGGTGATGATGATGATGATGATGATGATGATGATGTTTTTACTCTGTTTGAAAGGCTTGTTATGTTTTGTTGGTGTGGCTAAGAAGTATGCTTTGTGCAGGAGGAAGCATAGACACAATTAAAACATAGTGTCTTTAGTGTATAGGTCCTGAGAATCCTGAAGGGAGGCAAAGATGTGGTTGAGACTTTTGCAGGTTACAGAAGCAATTTACATTGCTTGCTTGATTGATTAAAAGTACGTATTTGGTTGACAGATCAGAGGGTAGAAGGATGAAAAAAATGAGAGGCCCCATTTGGGATCAAACTGACTCCCAGGAGTAAAATACAGTTTTATTCTGGCCATGGGTTAAAAAGATGGGGGAGGGATAGATTCACTATCTGATAAACTTGTTAGTAAGCAAAATTTAAAGGGATGAGACTGACAAGCAAAAATCAGCTTTGCTAATTGGGGCTTACCAGCACTTGGATCTCGCCCTCAGAGAGACTAGGAAATAATGGAGAGATTTCTCCTTTGATGACTGCATTCAACCAGCAGGCATCAATCCTGAAGAGGAACATTCTCGGATTCCAAGCCTAGTAAGAGATGGAGATAGGAGTCATGCGTATCTCAGAAGAATGTAAGGAATACTTCTAAGAAAATGGAAGATGGGGACTTACTGTTCAGGAAGTAGGTTATTTGCATCACAAGTTAGAAATTTGAAATGCTCTATAAAATGCTTTGTAGCAGTTTCAGTAGCATTTTCCCTGATGACTTACCTATTGTGCTAATTCAATAAAGATATGTTAAAAACAGGAGGTTGTTTTTGTGTTGTTTGTTGTTTGTTTGTTTTGTCAGATGCTGTGCAGGAAAGTCTATGGCAAGCAAGTAAGAGCCTGCAGATGGCCCATCATTTTGAATGGCTGCTATCGGTTCACTCTGGAGATGCACAACCTCAGAGACTTAGACCCAAGATTGTGTCTTGCTGCTGGAATGCCATTCCTGCCATTATTACATAGCTTAATGATTCCTGAGTATTAGCCCATCCTATTGGAAAATTTTCCTGTAGATCATTTAAAGATGAACTTTCATCAATTAATGCTAGATGAATTAATTATAGCATTCCTGATTTGATTCAAATAATTTTAAGAAATTTTAAAGAGATGGTTTAGTAAAAGGATGTAATAAAGATTCAAGAATGTGTCCCTGCCTCATAGAATAGTATGTAAAAGCTACGTAATGAGGAATACAATGAACTTTCATAATTTCACTAGAAGAGAATTAGGCTTGGAACAGATTTATGGTCAAGGGAAAACATTCACTCTAAGTCATGTTCAAGGAAGAAACCACAGGTGTGCACTATGATAAAGCAAAGCTATGTAAAATTGTTGCTTTGAACTTATAATGAGTTTGTAGAATGAAACACTGCTTTGAGCTTACTATCAACATCATTCTGTAACTCCCTTTTTGTGTAACATTTTTTTCTATGAGGAAATTGTGTAAAAATCCTTTGTCTAAGAACGTATATGAGAGGTTGAGAGAAGGAAGAAAGTGTGGCATTCGGGACTCAGCTCCATCCACTAAATGGATATATGAATATCTCTGTCTACCCATATGTGTAGACATATTTGTGTAGGTACATCTGTATGTAGGTAATAATGCATGAACACCTGTGAGACAGGTAGTTAGGCCTGACCAAAGTGACTATGTGTGTGTTTGTGTTTAGGTGTGTGCTTGACTTCTCCCTTTCTTCTTCTTCTATTGTCACTGGCTCATGTAGAGTTAATGAACTCCAGGACTCTCACCTGGTCAGTAAAGAGCCCCTGAACAAGAGAGAAAGGAGCTTTTTTTCTTAATGCCCTGCTAATGTCTGTCAAATAACCAGAAACCAGAAGCTTTGGGGGGGCCATAGAAAGAAGTAGTATTTTTATGTGGGGGTGATTATTTCTCAATTTACCAGCAGAAATGACACCCTGCCCTCTTAACTGCATGCCTTGCTTTTATCTGCCTTTGAGTGCTAAGGAATTATTTTGTGCATAAGAAGCTCAAAAACTCAGAGGTCAATGTCTTTTTTTTGCCTGTGGCAATAAAGGCAGTTCTATGGTTTGGTCCTCATTTGGCCTCCTTGAAATGACAACCATCTAGTCATATTTATAATCCTAGGGGAGCACAAAAAGTTGTAACTCTGCTAATTTCCTGACAATATACTAAGATTTTTGTGTTCCACACATTCTACATAAACCATCCAACAGTGCTCAAGTTCTTGGTCAAGATGTGTATAAAACCTTACCTCTCCCCCAAATTAATGTAGGCTCTCAATTTCCAGACATAACCTATGGCAGAAACCCATTGCTGAACAGAAAACATATATTGCTGATAGCACACAGAGAAGTCAGATTGGTAGTGACTAGGAAGCTTCTTTCTGCTTTGATAATGCTGGCTATATTTCATAGTACTGGAAGGTGTTATGAATGTTGTTGGTAGGAAAAAGTCATCAAAAATGCTACACAGATGTTAAGCCTGTAAACTACAATAAAGATTAGCTATGCAATATATGCTTGTAAGTGCAAGAATGGAATGAATACTATGCTGGTAACCAGATGCTTTCTGTTTGAGTTTAAGGCCTGCTCAACAGAAAAAAAAAAAAAAACAAAACACCTGGCACTGCAAATCTGACCACAAACCCATAGTAGGGGAGCTCACACACCCCAGGGTGAACCTACTTCTATTATTCTGTTAAATAAACATAGTATCAAACTGCCTTCTGTGTTCATATCTTTGTGCCCATATACTAGTGCAGCTCTCAGACCTAATCAGAGAAGTTTATTTGTGTAATGAATAGTGGCCTAAGGGCAGAGACTGCTTCTGCAGAGTGTTCAGCCACAAATAAAATGCTCTCCCTCTCCCTCTCTCTCTGTAAACATGTATGTGTATGCATATACAGTGTATATATGTATATACATGTATATATACATGCAGGTATATATATGCAGTATATGTGTATATATGTACATATGTATATATGTGTATATGAATGTGTATGTGTATATGTGTGTGTGTGTATATATATATATGTACACACACACACACATATATATGTAAATGTATATCTCCACACATTCAATCATGGATAAGGTACCATCTCAGAAGAGGAAGTCAAAACCATTGTGATACTCAGGGGTCAAGAACAAAAGAGTATTTTCTAGACATGATAGTCATCTATACCCATGAACTCATAGCCAATCCTTTCCCTTTCTATGCTAGAGGGTTGACTGGCTTCATCTTGTGCATACAACCTCAGTAGCTATGAGGATCTATTGATGGTTGATAGTTTGAAGGAGGAAGACAATTTTTCATAAGAATGTGACCCTGCTAGGCCAAACTATATGCTCCTTTGGATGAAGGTTTACACCCAGGAGTATATGAACAGCACATATTAGTATGTGACTGATATATATATATATATATATATATATATGGATAGATAGAGAGATAGATAGATAGATATAGATATAGATATATAGATATATATACATTGCAAGATGGGGATTCATCTGGGAGAAGTTAACTGCATCCAAAGGCAGCTTCCTGCCAGTCTATCCATCTCTAATCTCCTAGCTATCACTAATCTTTTTTCCTTCCTTTGATGTGCTTCCAATATCCTTGAGGTTTGATTGCTACCCTATACTATGCATGCAATTTGATATACTCCATTTTAAAAAACTGAAGACTACAATACCAGAGTTACTTTTATACAATTAAGTAAATATAGTCCTTACCTCCAGGTTTCCCCTGTTTACTGTACTTATTGATAATGTAATTTTTGTATTAGAGCTAGTGAACACAATCTCTTACCCCTTGGTAGATTTTTAGTTTGTCCATTTTTAGTTAGATATAGAAATATTTTTTT
>JADRCC010517349.1:0-10404 GCA_019843855.1 Hylomyscus alleni
AGGAGAAGTAGAGGAGGAGAGCTAGCATGTAACATCAAGAAACTAGCTAATTAGAAGAAGTAAGCATGCAAAAAAGGTCCTGAATAAACTGCTTAAGGAAGACCTGTGGTCATGTCCTTTCTTGCTGGTCAAGAGGGCCGCGGCAATAATATATACACAAAAGTCCAGTAGGTTAGAAAGAAAGATGGAAGATAGGGCAGGGAAGCCTAGACACAGCATTATGAGACAACAAACCTCCCAAAATTACACTTTTGTGTTGGCCATCTATCACTGGGCATGAACTTAAGAGTGGTTTGTATACTCTGAAACTCCATTAGAGTAAACTCATTTTTCCTTTGTGAATGTTTATCAATAAAATAGCTTCTGGTTTAGGGATGGGGGCTCATATTTATTTCCTATCTCAGAGCAGGGATTCTATCTGGTTTAGATCTATGCAGGCCTGTATGTCAATTCCACTGTGTTTTTAGGCCTTGTTTCCTTGGTGTACTCAATCCCCTCTAGATATTGCAATTTTTCAGCTCCTCATCTGTGTTTTCCATGCCTTAAAAGGTAGGGCTTGATTAAGAGATCCCATTTAAGAGTGAATGTACCAAGTCAGCACATACTTTGTCTGGTTGTGGATCTTTGTACTTCTTCCCATGTAGCCTACTTCCTTTTAGAACACAAGACCATCAGTCCACAGTGGTTGGAGCTCACAGTGGTTGGGGCTCTCTGCTATTGGTCACTAATTTAGAAAACACCTTGTAAGTGTATCTCATGGAGGGTTTTCCTCAGCTGAGGCTCTTTCCTCTCTGATGACTCTAGCTTGTGGCAAGTTGACACACAAAATCAGTCACTACAGTAGCAGATTGTAGTATTTGGTTTTTCCCTGTTTTTGTGCCCTATCTTAGTGTCTGGGATGGATTCAATCTCATGGTTTGTCTTTAAAGCCAATCAGATTGGTTAGTTACTCCCACGGAGCTTTTAGTCACTATTTCACTGGCATTGTAGATTGCAGGGTTTGTTGTTGGGCCAATATTTACCATTCTTGATCTTATGGAGCATACCTTCCAGTATTATGAATACTAGTAGTAAAAGACTCTATGTAAGCACCAGCTACATTTCTCTATCTTCAGTGAGTTGTATAGATCTTGTCTTCAGCAATAGTGTGTTACCATCAGTTTTTGCAGAGATCCTAATGGTCTGAATTTATTTAGGTTTTCCAATGGGGACCCTTTGGCCAAGATTTCTTGTAATGCAGTCTTGGAAACGAAATTTTCCTTTTGGTAACAGGAGATGTCTAGTTAGGGGTTTAACTTCTCTATTATTTTGTGATTCAATTTTACTTTATCTCATATACAGAAATATTTTAA
The DNA here is from genome assembly GCA_019843855.1 of Hylomyscus alleni. NCBI lineage: Eukaryota > Metazoa > Chordata > Mammalia > Rodentia > Muridae > Hylomyscus > Hylomyscus alleni. The sequence goes on from JADRCC010517349.1 coordinate 1,353, forward strand.
GAAGCATCTACTGTATTAGGTTTCCATATAACCTAATTGACCTGGAGTTTTAGTTGTCCTTCTTCATATTCCCTCCTTTTCCTTCCTCCTCATTCCCTGTAATTCTTTGATCCCCTATCCATCCATTTGTAAGTATTCTATTCTCCTTTCATAGGGAATCCATACCTACATCTTGGTCCTTTATGTCTAACCTCTGTGGTTACACAGATTGTAGCCTATTTACTGTATAGACTTAAAAGCTAACATCCAAATGTAAGTGAATAGATATCATGTTTGTCTTTTGAGGATTGGATTACTTCATTTAGGATTTTTCTTTTTTTCTAAATTAATTTGCCTGTGAATTTCTTGAATTCATGTTTTAATCATTGAGTAATATTCCATCATGTAAATGTACCAACTTTTCATTATCTATTCAGTTGTCATGGATATCTAGAATCTCTCCAATCTCTGACTAGTACAAAATGAATAGCAAGGAGCATGGATGAGAAAGTATCTATAATATGATGTAGAATTTTTTGCTTAACTGCCTGAGAGTGGTATGAGTGGATCTTAAAGTAAATATATTTCCAGCTTCTTTAAGAACCTGTACACTAATTTCCATACTGACTGTATAAGTTTGTACTTCCATCCACAATGGATAAGTATTTCTTTTACCCCACATTCTTGTCAGCATGAAATTATCCATTCTGAGTCTTGTAAGAAGAAATCTCAAAGTAAGTTTGTTTTGCATTTACTTGCTGGCTAAGGATGTTAATGTTACTTTAAGTGCTTCTCTGCCTATTGTATTTCATCTTTTGACAACTCTCTGTTTAGATCTCTACTCCATTTTTAATTGAATTACTTATATTTTTGATGTCCAGTTTATTTAATTCTTTATATATTTTACATACTAGCCCTCCATCAACTGTGTAATTGGTTAAAAAAAAACCTAAACAAAAAATCGAAACAATAAAATCCCAATCAATGAGGCAACAAGCAAACAATCCAAAAAAAAAAAAAAAAATTCCACCTGCTGTATCATCTGGATGACGGTGTCCTTTGATACACAGCAGAACCTAAGTTTTATGAAGTCTAATAAATAAATGATTTTTCTCAGTTTCTGTGTTATTAATGTTCTATTTAGAAAGAAATTCCTTCTGTCAATGAATGTAAAACTATTTGCACTTCTCTCTATCACACCCAGAATATCTGACTTTATGTTTAGGCCTTTGATCAATTTGGAGTTGATTATTAGTGTAGGGTGATAAATATGAATCTATTTGCATTCTTCTACATATAGCCATTCATTCACAACAACACATTTATTGAAATTGCAGTATTATTTTACAGTGAGTAGTTGTATTTTCTTTATAAAAAATCAGATATCTGTATGTATGGAGGAGTTTCTGAATTTTCAACTCAGTTTCATCAATCGACATATCTGTCTTTATGACAAGGCTGTGTTGTTGTTATTACTTTAGCACTGTATTATAACTTGAGATCAAGGGTAGTGATAACTCTAGCAGTTCTTTATTACTCAAGGTTGACTTAGCTATCTTATGTTTCTAAGGTTTCCAGATGAAGTTGAGAATTGTCCTCTCAAGATCTCTGAAGTATTATGTTGGAATTTTGACGGGGATTACATTAAATATTTGACTTACTTTTGGTAGGACGGCCATTTTTGCTATCTTATTTTACTAATTGATGAGCATGGAAGACCTTTCCATATTCTAACACCTTCTTCAATGGCTTTTAAGTTTTTTATATGTGTTTTCACTTTCTTGATTAGAGTTACTCCAAGATAATTTTTGAAGCTATTGCTATATGTATTGTTCCCCTTATTTTGTTCTCAGATTGCATTTGTATATAGGAAGGCTACTTTGTGTGTGTGTCTTAATTTTGTATGCAGTTACTTTAATGAAGTATCCACTATAGTTTTCTGATGGCATTGTTATGTTCATTGACATATACAATCATCTTATCTGCAAATAAAGATAATTTGATTTTTTTCTTTACTATTTGTATCAACCTGATTTTCTTCTGTTGTCTTACTGCCTAAGCTAAGACTTCAAGTACTGCTGGGCAGTGGTGGTGCATGCCTTTAATCCCAGCACTTGGGAGGCAGAGGCAGGCAGATTTCTGAGTTCGAGGCCCAGCCTGGTCTACAGAGTGAGGTCCAGGACAGCTAAGGCTATACAGAGAAACCCTGTCTCAAACAAACAAACAAACAAATAAAAAGACTTCAAGTACTAAACTGAATAAGTATGAAGAAAGTGGAGAATCTTGTTTTGTTTCTGATTTTAGTGGAAAAGCTTTGGATTTCTATCCAATTTTTAAAATTTTGCTTAATCATTTTTTACAAACCTTATTTTTGACCCTTCAGGTCCAGCCTCTGACTGTTCCACATCCCATATTTCCTCACTCCCATCTCCATGAGGAGGATGTCCCCACCCCCACCCCCCATACCACCAGACCTCCTCACTCCCTTGTGCCTACAGTCTCTTGAGGGTTAGGTGCATCTTCTCTGACTGAGTCCAGACCCAGCAGTCTTGCTGTATATGTGTTGGGGGCCTCATATCAGCTGCTGTAGGTTGCCTGGTTGATGGGGCAGTGTCTGAGAAATCTCAGGGATTCAGGTTAGTTGAGACTGCTGGTCCTCCTACATGGTCACCCTCCTCCTCAGCTTCTTCCAGCTTTCCCCTAGTTAAACCACAGAGGTCAGCAGCTTCTGTTCATTGATTGGGTGTAAATATCTACATCTGACTTGTTCAGCTGCTTGCTGGGTCCCTTTTTGTGAATGTTTCTTAGCCTCAGTAATAGTGTCAGGCCTTGGGGCCACCCTTTGAGCTGGATTCCAATTTGGGCCTATCACTAGACCTTCTTTTCCTCAGGATCTTCTCCATTTGTGTCTCTGGAGTTTTTTCATACAGGAACAATTATGGGTCAGAGTTTTTTGTTTGTTCGTTTGTTTTGTTTTTCATGACAGGGTTTCTGTGTATAGCCCTGGCTTTTGACTGCAGGATGGCAACCTTATCTCTTACTTGATGTCCTGATTTCTGCTGGAGGTGGGCTCTACAAATTCCCTCTCCCCAATGTAGGGCATTTTTAAGCTCCCTTTGAGACATGAGTTTCTTACCTCCCAGGTCTCTGATAAACTCTGGAGGGTCCCCCCACCTCTTACATCCTGAGATTGCCTATTTCCATTATTTCTCGTGGACCCCAGGGCTTCAGTCCTGTTTCCTCCACCCAATTCCTGTTCATGCTCCCCCTTTCCCCTTTCTGCCCCCTTTGCCACCCAGATCCCTCACTCCTTCCACCCTCCTGCAATTGCTTTCTGCTCCCACGCTAGTGGAATTGAGGCTTCCTCATTTGAGCCCTTTGGTTTGTTAAGCTTTTTGAGTTTTATTGATTATATCCTAGGTATTGTTTACTTTTTTCAGGCCAATATCCTTTTATTTGTGAGTATTTACCATGCATGTCTTTTTGTGCCTGAATTGCTTCACTAAGGATGATATTTTCTAGTTCCATCCATTTGCCTGCAAAACTCATGATGTCCTCATTTTGTTTTGTTTTGTTTTCGAGACAAGGTTTCTCTGTATAGCCCTGACTGGGCTGGAACTCACTCTGTAGAGCAGGCTGGCCTCAAACTCAGAAATCTGTCTGTCTCTGCCTCCCAAGTGCTGGGATTAAAAACATGTGTCACCACTGCCTGGTGATGTCCTCATTCTTAATACCTGAGTAGTATTGCATTGTGTAAATGAACCACATTTTTTGTATCCATTCTTCTGTTTTGGGATGTCTGGGTTATTTCCAACTTCTGGCTATCACAAACAAATACTCTATGGACTGGGCAGTGGTGGCACATGCCTTTAAGCTCAGTACTTGGGAGGCAGAGGCAGAGGCAGAGGCAGGTGTATTTCGGAGTTTGAGGCCAGTCTGGTCTACAGAGTGAGTTCCAGACACAGGCTACACAGAGAAACCCTGTCTCAAAAAAACCAAAAACCAAAACCAAACCAACCAAACAAAAAACTCTATGAACATAGTAGAGCATGTGCCCCTTTGGCATGGTGGGGTATCTTTGGGTATATGCCTAAGAGTAGTATTCAGGTATCTTCAGGTAGATCTATTTCCATCTTTCTGAGGAATCTCCAGATTGATTTCCAGAATGGTTGTATCAGTTTGCAATCCCACCAGCAATGGAAGAATGTTCCTCTTTCTCCACATCCTCACCAACATCTTCTGATTGGTGTAAGGTGGACTCTCAGGGTTGTTTGATTTGCATTTCTCTGATTACTAAGGACTTTGAATATTTTTTTAAGTGCTTCTCAGCCATTCAAGATCCTCTGTTGTGAATTCTCTGTTTATTTTTATGCCCCATTTTTTTGATTTGGTTCTTTGGATTTTTAGAGGTTAGCTTCTTGAGTTCTTTATAATATTTGTATATTAGCCCTCTATCAGATGTGGGGTTAGTGAAGATTTTCCCAATCTGTGGGCTGCTGATTTGTCCTATTGACTATGTCCTTCACATTATAGAAGCTTTCCAGTTTCATGAGGTCCCAATTATCAATTCTTGATCTTAGAGTTTGAGCCATTATTTCCACTCTGTCAATGAGTTCAAGGCTCTTCCCCACTTTCTCTTCTATTAGATTCAGTATATCTGGTTTTATGCTGAAGCCCTTGATCCACTTGGATATGAGCTTTGTGCAAGATGACAAATTTGGATCTATTTTCATTTTTCTACATACAGACTGCCAGTTAGACCAGCACCATTTATTGAAGATGCTTTCTTTTTTCCATTGTATATTTTTGGCTTCTTTGTCAAATATCAAGTGTTCATAAGTATGTGGTTTTATTTCTGGGTCTTCAGTTGTCTTCCGTTGATCAACCTTTATGTCTCTTTACCAATACCTTGTAGTTTTTATCACTGTAGTTTAGCTTGAGGCCAGGGATGGTGCTTCCACCAGAAGTTGTTTATTGTTAAGAATTATTTTCACTATTCTAGGATTTTTGCTTTTCCAGATGAATTTGAGAATTGCTCTTTTTAAGTCTTTGAAGAATTTTGTTGAAATTTTGATGAGATTGCATTCAATCTGTAGATTGCCTTTGGTAGGATTGCCATTTTTACTATGTTAATTTTGTCAATCCATGAGCATGGAAGAGCTCTCCATTTTCTTCAGTTTCTTTCTTGAGAGATGTGAAGTTATTGTCATAGAGATCTTTTATTTCTTTGGTTAGTGTTACTCCAAGATATTTTATATTATTTGTGTCTATTGTAAAGGGAGTTGTTTCCCTAATTTCTTTCTCAGTCCATTTATCATTAGAATAAAGGAAGGCTACTGGTTTATTTGAGTTAATTTTATATCTGGTCACTTTGCTGAAGTTGTTTATCAGCTGGAGAAGTTCTCTGGTAGAATTTTTGGGGTTGCTTATGTATACTATCATATCATCTGTGAATAGTGATACCTTTACTTCTTCGCTGATTTGTATCTCCTTGATCTCTTTTTGTTGTCTTATTGTTCTAGCTAGAACTTTGAGTACTATCTATATTAGATAGATATTGTGAGAATGGGCATCCTTGTCTTGTCCCTGATTTTTGTGAGATTGCCTCAAGTATCTCTCCATTTACTTTGATATTGACTGTTGGTTTGCAGTAAATTGCTTTTATTATGTTTAGATATGTGACTTGATTTTCTGATCTCTTCAATATTTTTAACACTCAGGGGTGTTATATTTTGCCAAATGTTTTTATTGATATTTCAAAGTAAATTTAATTATGAAAAATTAATAGACAAAGAGTACATCCAATTAAAAATATGCTTTCCAGTGATCTGACTTGGAAAAATATTACATAGCTACTGGGAACACTAAACATCACTCAAAACTCTCATCAGCTACATTGAAGAATGAGCAATATGATTTGGAATTGGACACAAATCGTAATGAAGCTCTTTATAAGAGGCATTAATCAATAAATAGGACGTGAAAAGATGTTCAATAGCATTAGTCCTCAGTGCAGCACCAATAGATCTTAGTGACATATTACAACACACATGTCAAAATCGCTAAAAGAAAAGGTAGATCACAGTGCACAATGTTGAACAGCATGTTGAAAACTACATCTTTTTAAAATATATATTCCTTATTTTCATTTAATTTTTTTTACACTCCACATTTTATTCCTCTCCTAGTCCATCCTCTGACTGTTCCCCATCCCACATTTCCTCCCTGTCCTCTGTCTCCAATAGGATGTCTCGACCTTCCAACTTCACTGGACTGCTAAACTCCCTGGGGCTTTTTCATTATCTAAGAAGATGATCATATGATGTTTTTTGTTAAGTTTATTTATATAGTGGATTATCTTAATGGATTTATTTATATTGAGGCAACCTTGCATCCCTGGGCTGAAGCCTACTTGATTGTGATGGATGATGGTTTTGATGTGTTCTTGGATTCTGTTTTTAAGAATTTTATTGAGTATTTTTGCATTGATATTCATAAGTGAGATTGGTCTGAAGTTCTCTTTTTTGCTTGGATCCTTGTGTGGCTTAGGTATCAGAGTAATTGTAGCTTCATAGAATGAATTAGACAGTGTTTCTTAGTTTGAGGATATTGGTATTAGGCCTTCTTCGAAGTTCTGGTAGATTTCTACAGTAAAGCCATCTGGTCCTGGGCTTTTTTGGGGGGAGGGGGAATATTGGCCTGTTTAGATAGTTTACCTGCTCTTGATTTAACTTTGGTATGCAGTATCTGTCTAGAAAATCATCCATTTCATGTACATTTTCCAGATTTTCCAGGATATTTTTTGTTTTGTTTTGAGTATAGGTTTTTGTAGTAGGATCTGATAATTTTTGAATTTCTTCCATTTCTATTGTTATGCCTCCCTTTTCATTTCTGATTTTGTTAATTTGGGTACTGCCTCAGGGCCCTTTATCTAGTTTGACTAGGAGTTTATCTATCTTGTTGATTCTCTCAAAGAAATAGATTTTGGTCTTGTTGATTCTTTGTATTGTTTTCTTTGTTTCTATTTGGTTGATTTCAGTAATGAGTTTGACTATTTCCTGACTTCTACTTCTCTTGGGTGTGTTTGCTTCCTTTTGTTCTAGAGCTCTTAGGTGTGCTGTTAAGTTGCTAGTGTAGGATTTCTCCAATTTCATTCCCATGGTAATTAGTACTATGAGTTTTCCTCTTAGCCACTGATTTCTTATGTTCCATAAGTTTGGGTATATTGTGTCATCATTTTCATTGAATTCCAGGAAGTCTTTAATTTCTTTCTTTTTTTCTTCCTGGACCAAGTTATCATTGAGTAAAGAGTTGCTCAGTTACCAAGCATATGCGGGCTTACTGTTGTTTTTGTTGTTATTGAATACCAGCCTTAGGCCATGGTGATCTGATAGGATGCAATGGATTATTTCAGTCTTCTTGTATCAGTTGAGCCTCTTTTAGTGACCAAATCTATGGTCAGTTTTGGAAAAAGTATCATGTGGTGCTGAGAAGAAGGTGTATTCTTTTGTTTTAAGGTGAAATGTTCTGTAGATACCTGTTAAATACATTTGGTTCATAACCTCTATTAGAGTCACTGTGTCTCTGTTTAGATTTTGTTTCAATGACCTGTCCATTTTTGAGAGTGGGGTCTTGAAATCTCCCACTATTATTGTATGAAATTCAATGTGAGTTTTGAGGTTTTTTAAAATTTCTTTTATGAATGTAGGTGCCATTGCATTTGGGTCAGAGATGTTGAGAATTGAGACTTTCTCTTGGTGGATTTTCCTTTGATGAATATGACATATTATTTCTGATCTTGCTTGATAACTTTTAGTTGAAAGTCTATTTTCTTGGATATTAGGATGCCATCTCCAGCTTGTTTCTTGGTACCATTTGGTTGGAAGACCTTTTTTCAGCATTTTACTCTGAGGCAGTGTCTGTCTTTGTTATTGAAGTGAGTTTCTTCTATGCAGCAAAATGCTGGATCCTGTTTGCGTATCTAGTCTGTTAACATGTCTTTTTAGATGTGAGTTGAGTCCATTGATGTTGAAAGACATTACAGACAGATGGTTGTTAGTTCCTCTGTGTTTGTTGTTGTAGGCAGTATTATGTGCATGTGACTCTCTCCTTTTGGAGTTGTTGTGAGATGATTAATGTCTTGTCTTTTCTTTGGTGTAGGTACTCTCTTTGTGTTGGAATTTTCCTTCTAGAATCTCCTGTAGGGCCTAATAGATACTGTTTGATTTGGTTTTGTCCTTGAATATTTTGGTTTCTCCATCTATGTTGATTGAGTGTTTGCTGTGTATAGTAGCTTCGGCTGGCATTTGTGTTCTATATGACCTATGATCATGCTCTTCTGGCTTTAGTGTCTCTGTTGAGAAGTCTGAAGTAATTCTGATAGGTCTGCCATTATATGTTACTTGGCCCTTTTCCCTTGCACCTTTTAATATTCTTTCTTTGTTCTCTGCATTTAGTGTTATGAATATTATGTGACAAGAGGATTTTCTTTTCTGGTACCATTTATTTGGTGTTCTATAGGCTTCTTGTACATTTATGGCCATCTCTTTCTTTAGGTTGGGTAAGTTTTATTCTATGATTTTGTTGAAGATGTTTTCAGGTCCTTTGAGGTGAGAATCTTTGCTCGCCTCTATTCTAGTTATTCTAAGATTTGGTCTTTTCATTGTGTCCTGGATTTCCTGGTTGTTTGGAGTTAAGAGTTTTTCATGTTTTGAATTTTCTTTGACACATGTGTCAGTCTCTTCTAAGGTATCTTCCACACTGGAGAGTCTCTCTTCTATCTCTTGTATTCTGTTGTTGATGCTTATATCTGTAGGTCCTGATCGCTTTCATAGGTTTTCCATTTCCTACGTTGCCTCCATTTGTGTTTTCTTTTTTTGTGTCTACTTCTAGTTTTAGGTCTTGGACTGCTTTATTCAATTCCTTTACCTGTTTGATTGTGTTTTCCTGTATTTCTTTAAGGGATTTATTTGTTTCTTCTTTAATGGCTTCTACTCTTTTACCTGTGTTTTCCTGTATTTCTTTCATTGAGTTACTTATATTCTCCTTAAAGGAATCTATTATTTTTCTGAGA